>JAQFZX010003629.1:0-11364 GCA_034682405.1 Hydroisotoma schaefferi | reverse complement strand
TAACTTGACCTATGCATGACCTGGCCCTAATTAGTCATAATTATAACTGTCCACGGCAAAAATATGTGCCGTGACAACTTGCTTAAACTTAACTGGATAACTGAGATCAAAGAAATGATGTATAAATTGGATAAATATAAGTATAGAAAGCTGTAATAATAGCAGGAAGTGGTAAGAAAGAGCGTGGGGAAAACTTGTACGTGAAGCAAATCAGTATAAACTTGTAATTTTGAGTTAAGACGGTAATTTATTGTGCTAATCGTTTCAAAAATGTTAAAGTAAGAAACACTAACTCAAAAATTGAGAATTAATTTGATGGAAACCCAGCAGTTTAATTTGTCTGATAGAAATTCGGAGGACAGACATCCAAAAATATTATGAAGCTTGTTCTCCAAGCATTTTAGATTAATTAAAGTAAAAATAGAACATTCCAACAAACCAATTAATTAGTTACATAAAAAAATCAAGGAAAGGAATGAATGTAAAGAGAACTGCGTAGCGGACTAACTTTACTGTAAGTTGTATGAATTATTCAATACATTTTCCTCTTTTTAATTAATCATATTCCAAACTCAAAACTAGACCAGTAGACACAAAAGTTCTGCTATCCCCTTACAACTTTTCCAAATCCTCTCTAAATCTTATTAAAACTCGAGTGCAGTAATTTTTTTATCATAAAAATTATTTTAATCTCGTTTTTAGTTTTTTTTCGTGCATACTGAAACAGGCAGGCATTTTTATATTACCGTATTTCCGGAAATTACTCCCCCCTGGAATAACTCCCCCCCGGAATAACTCCCCCCCCCCGGAATAACTCCCCCCGGAATAACTCCCCCCGGAATAACTTCCCCTGGAAGAAAATCCCCCTATCCTTTCCATGCTAAAAGTTTTTTCAATTTTTGCTTTGAAAATTAACTCCCCCGGAGGAGTAATTTCCGGAACTCGGTATATTTTTCCGTAGTTACAAAAATTCTCTGCAGTTATCCTACTCTTTGTGATATTTTATTAAGCCCAGATAATGAACAGTCTCACTACTCTAGTGAATTAGGCAGCTTTAAAAAGTTAAAGTGGTCCAATTTACAGAAATCACCAACTAAAGCTGGTAGTTAGTAAAAGTTAGTTATAACTGTAACTTTATAACTGCGTGTTAAATAAAGTTATTAAAAAAATTCCTTCAAAGAAATGTATTCGTAAATTGTTTAAAAGTGAAACGTTAATAATTTTATAATGAAAATGCTAGGCTACCATTATAAAATGAGTTTCAAGGTAGGAAATGGACCTTGAAATGGTCAGCGACACCCACCATTTAACATTTTCCGTTGATAAACTGGCTGAAACCGGATTACTACAATGAGTCCTTACTCGTTGTTACTCAAAACCCCCCAGAAAATAAAAGCGTGTAATTGTTAAAAAGCAGTGAAAGTGTTCCTTATTATCACTTCCGTTGACACTTTCGGTTCCTTTTATAATGTGCTAAAACTACAGCAGAATTCTTTCTTGGGAAACTGTCTTGAAAAATCTTGACAATTAAAACTTCTCGTCGCGTCGTCTCTTTCACTTTTGTTAATTCTGTACCAAGAAGGAAGGATTTAGATTAAGAGTAGGGATTCCTTCAGGGTTTTTATCAAATTTGTTAAAATGGTTAATTATGCAAACTCCTTCCTAGCTCAGTTTCTAGGATCTGTCAAGTAGTTTTACAGCTGCCATATATTCCCATTTCCTTAAAGTTTGTACAAAACTGTGAATTATTTATTTGAGGAAAGTCCTATTGTAAAATCCATGGAATTATAGCATTTATAACTGGAACTGGATGGTAAAGCTAAACTTGACCCTCAAATGGAATAATAGTAGCCCGTCAAGCATTTATAGTTTAGTAGGCGGAGGGATAGTTTAAGAAGAGTTATTACCACCCCCGGGGAGTAATTTACCTCTTTTAGGGTAAATTACAACAAGGAATTTGTCCTCCATTCTCTTATATTTCTTGATAAGACTTCCTTCCTTTACTTATCATCAAAAGTAAATACTTTTGTAAAGAGTTCTCCACTCGTATCGTTGATAAATGGCTTAGAAAAGTATAAGTTGTAGTTCGTATTATTAATAGTAGTTAGTACTACTGAAGGAATTCTTCCTGACTCGACCAATTAATAACTTTTTGTACAACTTTTCCTAAAATCTTGACGCTTGACGTTGACAACGGAGTCTCCTGACTCTTAAGCTTAAGCCCTCCCTCCTCTTACTAATCATGAGCCGAGGAGTAAAAGTTTTAATCTTCTACACTTCTTCTTTTTTTGGCTAATTAAAAATTTCCACGTAGGAGCAATAACTTTCATTCATCCGGTTGAGTATTACTTTGTATCTAGTTTACAACTGGGTTGGTTTTGATACATTTTAGAAGAAGCATAGCTTATTCTTGTACGAATCTTGACAGAGGAACTTATCACCCTTTTTGTGAATCTTGAAGATGGAAAGTTCTAATTTTCTTAACAAATCTTATGAAATTTTAGCATTTGAATTAACTAGAATTAAAAGGAGTTGTTTCTGTGGGATTCGATATAGTATTTAAAAATTAACATCAAAATACGTAGTTTTGCTGACAGATGAAGATTAAGCTATTAACCATTTTTCTTTAATATTTTTAGATGGATTCTTTTCTGACAAAAAGGAAGAAGAACTGTCTGTCTTTCAGAAACTGCTTTCACTATTGCAATTTCCATTTTTACTGCTAATATTTTGTAACGTGTCTCATCTCAAATAGTAGCCTCCTTTCAGTCTCTAAAGTAGTTAATAGTAGCCTCTTCCAAAAAGTAGCCCATCTCGAATATTAACTCCCTCAAAAAGGGCAAAATTGAATAGTAGCCCGGGCCACTAGTCGAGATAACCTTTCTCAACATTTTTCTTAAAGCTTAGGCCAAAAATCCCTCTGTTCTAATCGGATCCAGTGACAGTTCTATCCAATTTCAGAACTTGGAAAAAAACAGCAATAAAAAATCTAAACAAAAGATAAAATCATGAAAGCGGATTCCATTCCTTTAGTGAACAAGCCTATCTTGTTCATTTCATTGGACAGCAGCCAGAAACTTTGTTGAATTTTATAAATAATAAAGTACTTACTGAGTCACTACCAAACTATCACACTATTTTCAGTCTCCATTTTTATCCATGTCTACTCAATAAATGTGCAGAACATTTCGTAGAATTTGTTGTAAAAAAACGGTAGTCCCTCAGTTTGGCAAAAATTCGAACTTAAAAATCAAAACGAAAAACTCACTGTGGCAAAACTGAAAAAAAAATACAATTTTTAAAACGCTGAAGTGGCAAATTTTAGTTTATCAGCTCAATCTACATAGTCAGTCTATGCAGAGACTAAAGATGTAAAGAAAAGGTTCAAGCAAGGGGAATGTCCATAATTCGAATCCAGCATGTGGAGATTTTTAATTAACATACAAAACGAGCAGCTACACGTTGAAAATACTTGTTTAAGCATAATCTTCCACTTAAAAAAAACAATTTTGAAGGTGTAATTATTATAAGTTACTCGAACTTTGTCAGAGTTACGTTAAAAAATGTAAAACGGTTCTCCAATTTCACGTATGGATTAAAAAAGTAGGCGAGAGGGTTCCAATGAATTGAGATTGTTTAAGCTGAGTTGAATTGTTGTAAGATAATAAACTGACTAAATGTTGTTTTTGATAATTTGCCACTTTGCAAAAGCCATTTAAATCGTTTGCCAATGTGAGGTTTGAGGTTTTGCCAAAACGAGTTTTGCCAAACTGAGGGTGAATAAAAAAAACTGTATCGTTCCACCCAAAAGTTATACATTTTTAAAATGTATTTTTTACCCTTCTGAGGTTTAGCAGACTTATGGTAGAGTAAAAGATAAGGAGAAACGTCAGTTGATGTCATGTTTTGTGGCTGAGCTGAAGATAAATCTGTATCCGAGACAGAAGTGGACAAATGGTAAAGCCAAAAGGGAAAGGAGACATGACGGCTTTATCAAGTCAGTCTACAGATTACCATTTCACTCACTCCCATCCCATGGTTATAAACTGAGTTAGACTTGGAAATTCTAACAAAAAGTCACCCTAAAGGAACTCACATTTCATTTCCAGATATTCACTATTTTAATAACTTTATTCCCTTTAGCTTTAGCTTCTGTACAAGACGTTTTGAAAATACCCAACTGCTTAGCATAATTTTTATTACTAAAACCTGTAAAAGGGCTCCGCGTGAAACCATGATGGAGTTTCAATTAAAATCTCTAAAGAACCCTGCATATAATTTTTATAATGTTACTTAATCAGGATAACTAATGCCGTAGGTTTGATAAATCTACCTTCAAAAATGTCACGTCAGTGTGTGACACTTCAGAATAGTTTTTGGAAGTAATTCGGCTTATCTTTAAGGGTAAAGGTATGAATTTGTTTCGATAAGACTGTAATTAATAACCAAGTTAAAAGTTAGAAGGATTAGATGTATCAAACCCTGTGGCATCGTAATATTGATCAAGACTACTACCTAACCTACTACATTGTGTGCTTTTTTATTCTTAGTTTAATGCAAATAAATCCAACAAAAGGAATTTTTGCTTTAGTGTTTGCAGTTTAAAAAAAATCAAAAAAACACATCCATTTTTGACCTAAAGTTAAAATATTTAAGATTAACTACAACCTCAAGGAATTAATTATCCCTACGAATTCCATATACCGTATTTACCGATTTAATTCCCCCCGGTATAATTCTCCATGGAAAATCAGAGTTTGAAAAAATAATTCCCTAGGGGAATTAAATCGAGAAATACGGTATGTAATAAATAGTAGCAGTATAAAAGTGCAAAACCCGGAATACTTCCACATACGGCCTGCTTTTCAGTTATTTGTAATTACAATTAATACATTTAGATGAATAAAATTCGTCCTATCTTGTCCATGTTAACCTGTCTTTTCTGTATCTACTTTGTAATACCAAGTGGATAAAACTCATAGATTCTTTGTACATACAGCTTTAAATAAAATAAAATAACATAAAAGCACTTGATACCTACCTAAGTTTGAGATATTTAAAAAAATCTAACTTTTACACGTTTTCCATATCGGTCTTTTCCTTCTGTTGAATTTTCTGTAAATTTACGTGTGGGATAAAATAAAATCTCTTCCATAGAGTCTCTTCTTGCCAAATGGTAAAAGAACCTACAGCTACTCTATAGTAGTCTGTGGTACAGCTCAATCGATTGGGGATTTTATTTTTAGGGTAACGAGCTAATTATTGGAATTATATGATACGTGCTATAGTATAGTAGTAGCTTAAATTACTAGTAGTAGAAGTAGGAACAGCAGTAGTAGTAGTAGTAGTAGTAGAAGAAGTTGCAGTAGACGTGATAGGTAGTAGCAGTTAACACTAGTAAGAAGTAGTAGTAATTGGTTGTGAATGAAGCAATAACATTTTACAACTTGGTACTACTTCCTAATTGGATGCTCGCATTGCCCGAGATAAGTACGAATAAGTTACAATCGATAAGATCCTGAAATAAAATAACCATTGGAATTGGATTCCAACTACTAAGATCTGCCGATCGAAAAAACTAACAGGAATATAAAAAAATATTCTTTGGATTTCTAGAAAAAGATTGCACTGGAATCGTAGGAGATTTTTTTTTGTGTCTGTCTGTAGTTCTCTTGATACACAGTTTCTTATGATTTCTCAAATCAAAACTTATAGCTACCGTATTTCCCGATTTAATTCGCTTGGGGGAATTATTTTTTCAAACTCCGATTTGCCATGGGGAATTAAACCGGGATGGGGAATTATTCTGGGGTGGGGAATTATTATTTCAATCGAATTTTTTTATAATTTTAGTAGTAATTTTAATTAAAAGTTTCACCAAAAAATAGACTTTTTGAACTTTTTTTTTGCTGAATTCGTCTTTCAAAATTAAAAAATGGACCAGCCGTTCCCAGTAATTCATAATTATTTATAAAATAAAATTTCAGTTTAATTTTTTTAATGGCAATTGTAAAATACTAGTAATTTTTTGTTTTATGCATATTCATTCTCTCAAGTAAAGGACGGTGGTAGTCTTTCACTCAACAAATGTACGGTATAATTTCCCTTATTAGTCAATTTCTTCCTCATGTCTAATTCCCTTTCCTTCGCCAAATATCCGGATTCTGTTCCACAAGGCGCTTTTGATATAAGTATAAACCTCCCTCAGCTGTATACCGCGCTTGGGTTTAGCCTTTTAAACAAAAAGGCTTGTTTACCCTAACGCTGCATATTTCAGATGAGATTTTAACGTGTCAAGACCAGAATTTAAAACAATAACCACCGTATTTCGAATAATGAAAATGAGAGAAATACAAAATAAACAACTACCGAATTTCTGGAAATTACTTCCCCCCCCCCCGGAATAACTCCCCCTGAGCTTTCCATATTAAAAATATAAATTCGCCCTATCTTGCCCATGTTAAAAGTTTTGGAAATATGGTATTATTTTTATAAGAAAAGAGGATTATATTATACAAAGCATTTCTCTACAAACACTTGAAAACACTGTCTGTCTGAGGAATATGCTGCAGACAAATCTCCTTCTTTAGTAGGACGGATTTTATATTTAAAAGGAACATGTAATTTTTAGTAAAAACTAGAGGTTCATTTCCTCTATTCCCTCAAAACGGAACATAACCCAGAAGTCAGAGAGACTATGCTTCTGATTTCAACATACATAAGTATACAAAGTCTAAATAAATAAAATCTCGCGAATCTAACAGTCTAGAAACTCGTCCCGTTTGTAAAATGGGATTTCTAGGATTGGGAACAGAAGGAATGGTCTGTTATTATTTCCAAGCCTTCTTTCTCTATATGATTGTTGGATGGTGAGACTTTGCAAAATCGTTAACAACTCTGGCAGATGGTAATGACAGCCACCCCCACCCACCGAGAGAACTGGAGCTTGAGGCTTAATCATCATTCTAAATTCTTCAATCTCTCCATACTCTTCCATCCATTCTGTTTCTGTAGTCAAGTCTCCAGCTTGATGAGGGCCTCTTCGTCAAACGGCTTTCGTTGTCGTCAAACCTGAACGTGATCTTTTCACAAATCTCCTTTTAACTACACAACAGCAGCCAACTAACCATACCATATAGGAACAAGTTAAGGATGCAACAACTTCTAAAGTATAAAACTAAGAAATAATCCGGCGAAATGTATGCAAAGTTGGGAAGAGAAAACTCGTTAAACGAACAACCCTCAACAGAACGAATGATTATCATTAGCTTACTTCCTTCAAACTTATGTGTGGAACGTGATGTAATAACTTGTACTAAATCTCATCTAATTTCAAGTTTACTAATCGATTTAATCATCCACACACTTGAGCAACATACATTAAGTACAGACAGAGACGTATCTACTATTTTATGATGTTTAGTTCTAGCTTTCTCTTTGCTATTTGCTCCTTTCGTACTGAGGAACTGGGTTCTTTGTAAGGGGAAAAAATAAAATGCAATGGAGAGCAGACTTGTAGAATTTTTTTTAAGGTGAGGTAAATCGTCAAAATATAGGATCCTTTACAATTGTCACTGTTGCGTTGGTCTTATCTTAGCTATTTTTTAGAGAGTTTTATTAGGTTAATCGCCTAAGATTTGTTTTGAAGGTTTTTAGTGACAAGTCCTGTTTTTATTAGAGTTAAATTCATAGAAAACATTTATAAGGGATATTACCCTTGAGTTTCTAAGTGAATGTTCAATCAAATACTATAGTCATTCAATATTAACAATTGTTTTTTACAAAGTTTACTGTCTTATGCTTGAAGGTTTTTATCTATTTTTTTAAACTGTTCAGCCAAAAATGGGAAAAAATGGTTAGCCTATACTATATGCGCAATGCCTTTCCTGCTTATATGTTGAAATGAATAGTGACACTTAGAAGAAAGAAGGGGGACGGGGGAAGAGGAAGCTTCTGCTGTATGTTGAAACTTGGTAGGGAAAGGGGGAAGGAGGAAGCTTCTGCTATATGTTGAAACTTGGGAGGGAGAGGGGGAAGGAGGAAGCTTCTAGTATATGTTGAAACTTGCGAGGGAGAAGGGGAAGGAGGAAGCTTCTGCTATATGTTGAAACTTGGGAGGGAGAGAGGGAAGGAGGAAGCTTCTTCTATGTGTTGAAACTTGGAAACTGGGGACGGGTGAAGGAGAATCTGAGAATGACGTAACTGGGGAAGTGAAAATAAGGGCAGGGGAACGGGTGATGAGGGACGGGGGGAAGGAATAATTGGGAACGGGCTATCTGCGGCCGGTGAAAGAAGAAACAGGGAAACTGGGGATGGAGAAGAGGAAGCTGGGGTGGGAGGAAGGTGGGGAGGGGTAGTGGGGAAAACATGTATGAGAAATGGGGAAACTAGGGACGGGGTTATATTACAATATATGGGGAGCTACCCAGCTTCCCTGGAGATCTAGTTTAAATGTACTCAAGAAGATCGGGTTTTTCGTATGTATAACATAACCAACGACCCCAAACAACAGAATACATGGAGTATCTTCAATAAAATTCCAACATCCCCTTTCCAGATGAACCAACACAGTTAAGATTACGTGTAGACACGACCTGGTATTATTATTATCATCCCAGTCCATATTATTATTATGCCTACACATGTCTTGTCTATTGTACCTACATAATTTAAGCATTGATTCCGCTTGAGTAGAGAGACAGAAGATAAAAAAGGCCCAGCCCTTATAGCTTTACTGACTCTGTCGGGACCCCCTGGGCTTATGTTGGAGCATTTAAAGAACACAATTTGTTTGAACTACCCAGAACAAGGGAGGAAACAACCTACCTTGGGTAATTCTTTGCATATAAATGACCATCTTTTTCCCATCATCTCCGCCGCCGTCGACATACTTTCTCTAAAATCACACACAATAGCATATGCAAAGTTACGTGCTCCTGTTCCGGATAAAACCCTTAAGGTAGCTGGCATAGGAGACTTGAGGCTAAAAGAAACTACAACTCCGTGTGGATCTTGCCATCCATGTAGGCATGTAGGAGCTTGAAATAGATAAATTTAAACTCCATTTGAATGCAAAGGAAAGAACCTCAAGCTCTTTGGAAGATTCAGACCTTAGCTTAATCGGAATGATGGAGCAACATTAGTTGATAAAAAGGCCCATCCTCTGCATTTAAATTGGCGAGAATAAAATATGTATACGTAATCCTGTTGCCAATTCCATTTTTCGTAGGCAGCCAATTCCAGATTTAACTTCCGTTTGAATCGTCCATTGGAAAATAAATGAGAATGGATAAAAGTTAAAAAATACGTGACATTTATAAATATCTCAATTGTTTTATAACACGATCAAGGTTTTAGTCTGAGACTGATTTAAATTAATTACCGTACTTCCAGAAATTACTCCCCCTCTAAATAACTCCCCCGTGCAAATGACCCATTGAAAAATAACTCCCCCCCTCAGGAATAACTCCCCCCCCCCATCGTTTCTCCATACCTTATAATTAAATAAAATATTTATCTCTGAAGGTTTGATAAAGCAATTGAAATTGTCACTGCTGTGTTTTTATGCGTTGAATTTTTTTCTGCTTTTTAAATTAATAAAATTCTATATTTCCAGTTCAGGTAGTTTCAATATAAAATTTTAAAGTTAATGAAAATTAAAAGGATGGTCAGTTTTAGATCGGCTGAGGCTGAAGCATTCTTTACTTAAACTGGACAAAGGAGGAATTAGCAATGTTTTGCATCAAATGCATTTTTTTATTCATTTTAGATGAATTATGATTTTGTAGGCGGATTTAAATTTACTAATACCCGACAACTGATTGCACAAGTTGAAACAAATTAAATCACAATTTATAAACGATTCTCTCCTAATATTTTCCTTAATTTTTCTACACCGATCATTCTTTAATTTATTAGCTATCCAGGCTATCCTATACCTCAATCAATTTCACCTTTTCTAGGAAATAGCAATTTTTTTTAAAGTAGAGAAATAAAATTAAGTAAAATTTTAAGACAGACGCCACCCGGATAATTATTTTTTTCTAATTGAAAGAAAGTTTTTGGGTTCTACTCTACGAATTACGATTAAATGGTTTGAAATTTTGCAGTCAGTTTATTTGGACGTTTCTTTGGTCTTCGTAGTTTAAATCCGGCTAGAAAATAAAGAAAAGCAGTGTAATTTATATTAAATTTAATAGCAAACATTTACAATTCTACTTCATCGAGTTCAAAAGTATAAAAATTATCAATTTTTGCATATAAATTTGAGTTTTATTCCAAATTTCATTTTAAAATGAGCTTTTGCAATAAACCCATAAAGTTATTATTAGCAAAAAAAGTTATCTAAAAAAATCCTGAAAAATTGAGGATTGTTTTGGGTTGAACAATAACTCCCTCCTCTAAATAACTCCCCCCTACAAATGAGACCATTGAAAATTAACTCCCCCGGGGCAGTAATTTCCGGAAATACGGTAATATGGGTTTATAAAAGTAATCGAGTAATCGTGGTTATGCTAGAATAATCTTAGAAATGTGCTCTTTTCGTTACTAAATGGAAGGTTGAGGCTATCTCTATGCTGGAATAATAAATCACTCACTCAATGAATTAAAAATTAACTTTGAAATAACTCCTCAAAAACATTTCCATAAATGCTTTCAAAGTTTAATTTTAAATATTAATATTCATTCAAACATTTTTAGTTCTATCGATAAAACTTATATCTCTCTTTGTTTCTGCAACTTTATGTAAAGGTTACTTTTGTTCCATTTTAATCAAATTACCTCAGATAAAAAGGACGATAAGAATATAAAAAACTTTTAACATGGGCAAGATAGGGCATGAGTTTTAATTAATGGAACAAGCAGGGGGATTTTTTCGAGGGGGGAGTAATTTCTGGAAATACGGTACTTGGTGATTTATGCACTTGAGCCGCTTAATATATTTCTTCTCACTAAACTCAAACCGCTTCTTCATTCTGTTGACATTTAATCCATATTTTAAAACTTGTTTTTATTATTTATTGTCCCTGCATTCCTTCCTACCATTCTTTCCCTTTATCTGCCCTACTATTACCGGCAGTTCACTCTATTAGACATTTCACACGGGATGCGTGTTAAAAAGTAGTAAAAACTCTCAACAAAGCGCAACAAAACTAGCTACAAATAGGCACCACTCTTTAAGGCTTACTCGAGAGCTGAAATGGTGGATAATCTTGAACTTTCAGACTGAAAGTAATATTTTTGTATGCAAAAACTGACTTTTCTGTGAGAATAAATAAATAATGGTTGTCGGAGCTTAGAGTAAAGTTTCGAATAATTAGAGTCAAATCATAGAATTTAGGAATGTATTCATGTTACCCTTTC
>JAQFZX010003628.1:0-11378 GCA_034682405.1 Hydroisotoma schaefferi | reverse complement strand
ACCTCAACCCTTTTTTTATTGTTTCTCCAAAGAATGGAAATGTGTTGGTTGACAAATAATAATTTGTAGGTATTAAACAGTAAATAAAACAACCTCCCACCCACCCAGGATTCATTCCTCTTGTTCAAGAACAATTACAGGAAATCTTGAACCATGTTGGGAACTTTATGGCTTTATTTTTATTCCAAGCGGAAACAGTCCAGAGTCTCCAGTTGCAAAAAAAACCCTTAAAAAGTACTTATGAGAAAGGCGTCCAATTTTTTTTGTGGTTACAGAACCGCCGTAAAAGTAGGATTAATGGGTTTTAGTCCAGTGTCGGTTTTTATTTTACACGCTCAAGAAAACAAACCATCCTTATATTATATTTCTCTCTCAAATAAAAGATTTTAATAGCAATAGCCCGAGTGGGTGGATTTTAAATGAGATGATTAAACCTTTTACAAGGATACGGAACGTAAAACTCAAACTTAACATTTCACATTTCACCATTTTGACCTTGGGGAAAAGTGCAGAAATAAATGTCCAGGTAGGTTTTAGATGGGAAGTAGCATCAATTTCTTTAAACCTTATACTATTCAAAATACTTTATGCTGCACTGTAATTCTGCAATCAGAGATCAGTTTCCAAATAATAAACATTCAATTGATGAAAAGATGTGTAGGAATTAATCTCTGTAGTTTTAAATACGTAAACTATATTCAATATTGCTGCAACAGCAGAGCACGACTTTCGTATAAGAAAAAGGTCCTTTTTATGCAATATTTTACATGCAAAAGAAGCTCATAAATGAATATTTTGTTTAGTGTGAGTAAAGCAGAGATGAAGGAGGGAGAGGAGTCCAAAAGAAATGTTTATTTATTTAATGGGATATAAAATAAAGTAAGGATTGCACTAGGAATGTTTGCATTTGCAGATCGTATATATTCGAAAGTGGAAATTATATTTTGCACAAGGTCAGGTTTCAAAGGGGGGAAGAAAGAGGGATAATTCTACATCCCAAGATCCATACACCTTTCCTTTGTTTATTTTAATTCTTTATTGTCCGTCTTGGCCAATCCCTCCTGTAATATTATTACCATATGCATGCTAATTCCTACGTTTAAAAAGGCAGACCAGAGTCAATGGAATTTATACTAAAACTCCCAACTGGATTCATCCACTTTTACAAAACTTAACTTACAATTTTCGGACGACAATCTTAAACTTAGCATCATCATATTACAATTACTAAATTAAAGACCTTTTGTGGACATTTTTAAGACGAGATCCCTCTTTTCTAAGCCAATTCCCCATCCATTTCCATTTCCATTTCAGTAAAATATATTTATCCCAAAAAATCCCTTACCAAGTTCTACCAAAGATCCTCCTTCTTCAACCGCCCTCCTTATCACTTCTTTAACGTCTTTTATTCCTGAAATTAAACAAAAATGGTTTATGTTTAGATTATCATCGCAAAAATTAACTATCACACCGATTAATTAATTTATTAATTAAAAATATATACGAAAGGGTATATTCAGTCTGCCACTTTTACCCATAAACTTACCAACATTGTGAACTAATCAAAACTAACTAAAAACCACCCAAATCTCTTAAGGAATACACAGAATCTCAATCTTCTCTAGATAAATATTCTATTTAAAAGAGACGAGCAGTTTTATCAAGATTTCAACCTGACCTGGATGCATTTACACATTTCAATATCCATCATTTCCTCTCCTTTCCTCATTTTTATTTTACACACGGTGTCCCCAAATTAACAGGAAAGGTTCGTTATTAAAAGAACTCTCCACATTTTGTCCCACCCTCCACCCCATTAGACATTAGTAGGGAGCAGAGTGTGCATACAATTATGAATTATCCCAATAAAATAAAACACCAACAAACTAAACTAACCCCGCATGATTTTATCAGGATTAAAAAGTGAGAGTAACCAGCCAAACAAACGCATCTTCCTACCAAAAACATCCCTCTAAAAAAGCAAAAGTTAGAGTAAAAAAATAAGTTTTACTAAGGCAGAAAGTACAACGGATGATACTTCGGGTTTATTTTATACAAAAAGGGAAGAAGAGTCTTTCAAGACTAAGACTGACTACAAGACGGTCTAGAAGGACTGGAATAGTTAGTTATGTTTGTAAAGCAGAACGAGTTTGAGGATGATGATCTTGATCTCCATTCCTAAATACTTTTACTTCCACCATCCTCACCTCACCTCAGCTTAGGATCATATATCATGAGTACAAGATATTAAAAAATGGTACAAGAAGGGTAGGAAACTGCAGGGAAATCCACCTATTAGCCACACTTCATCTCATTCTTAAAAAAAACTAGATAACTGCCCAGGAAGATGACATCGGCCGGCTGACAATAAAAAGTTATCTGGATCAAACACACGTGCCTCCTTCCAAGTTTTAGTATTCTAGTATGCAAAATAAATAAAACCAAGCTAATTCACACCAGCTTTGACCAAAATAGAACATCATCTCGGTTCTTTATTCACGTAGTAGTAGTATTTGTAGGATTATATAAATAAATTGATGGACCCCACTAAACAAAACTTTGAGGTTATTGGATTAGACTCCAAGGTCGTAAAACATGTTAGACTAGCTCTAAAACATCCCCATCAACACAACAACCTCTTCTGTCTCTATCTCTTAGTACTTTCCAAATAGGCAATAACACTGATTGATATTGGACCAGTTTTTTAAACTCTCATTCTTCAATTCTTCATCCATAAAAAGCATACAACAACATATCTATTCTAAATCCCAAGACAAGACGCATCCCCAATAACAAGCCGCACTAACCAACCGGCCCCAGCCATTAAAATCTTGTTTTAAAGCACTCTTAAAACAATTACAATCCACTGATGCTGCTGCTGCAATACTGGATAAGGATTGATTAAAAGAAATAATCCCAAATAAGGGAACAGACAGACTGGGATAAAAACTAAGTAACCTAACGGGTTAAAAATCCCTACCTCCTTCAATGTCAACCCAACCAAATCTTTACAGAGTGAAACCTTAAAACAATCCCTGCTCTGCTTATGCTTATGGAATGAACAGTGCTTCTTTTGGGAATACGATACTCTAACTCTAACTCGAATAAGGAAGATGAGCCTCAAAAAGACGTAATTATTTCAGGGTTAGTCGGCTAGTTCATCTAATCCAATCTCACACGAACAACTTTGCCACACACAGACACACAATTTGGATTAAAATTACACAAGAGACAAGGACTTTACTATAAGGCATCCCTTCAGCGTTAAGCCGTTTAACTTTTAGGCTATTTTAATGAACGTATCCCCTTCCTCGGGTCATGAACCCCACTTCCTTCATTCTATCTTCATTAAAACATGTTCACTTGTCTTAGTTTTTACTAATTTAGAAAGAAATCCACACATTTTTACTAAAATTATCCTCCGAATGCAGCTAGCAGAACCCATTCTATGACTATCTCGATAGAAATGCTCGTCTAGCATCATTTGGTATCTCCAGTTATCGGATCCACAGACAGACAGACGAACACGGCAATCAGTACATCCCTAAATGGGCTAAAAATAGCGTTCAGAATGTATCTAAACCCAGCCTTCTGCTATTTCCATCCATCCTTATAATTTAAAAAGCTCATGAAAAAGTCCACGTGTTCTTTGTTGTCACTGCTTAAAAACTCGTGATGGACAAGCTCATAATTATAATTAGTACGCTGTGTCTGTCTGTAAGCATCTGGAAAGATAAGAGGAAGCTTCTAATCCTTCCTCTCCAGGAGAGATAAAGTCAATCAGAGGGAAGAAAAGTCTCTATTAAATTAAAACCAAGTCAATCAAAACTAAACCAACTCCAAGGGACTCTTCTTCTTATTGATTAGTTGTTAAAAGAGATACAGAGGGATCCACCCATCCTTTTCAAGGTGTCTTCAGAATATTGGAATTGACAGGATTGATTTATAAAGATAGCGGGATGTTTGTAAGAGGAAGAGGGGTACGGCTTTTGATGACCATTTACATCAGATATCAATCGGAATAATCAGAATTTGTTTAACTCTGATGAGCTTTTAGAATCGAAGAGCTCAGATCTCTCCAGCCAGATAATGGCCAATTTTGAAGCACGACTCTTGGAGATTATGCTACAGGGACTGATGAATAGGAGTTTAAGGAGATGGAGTTATAGGAATAGCAGTCCTCTACTAATATGCATTAATAAAGGACGAGGATTAAATGACAAGCGGGATGAAATGACGGGATTTATTATTCAGAAACCTTCGGTCGGCAAATCCTTTGACTTAACACTTCTCACTCACACTTGAGGAGATCATTTAACCGGGATTATTATAGGGTTCAGTGCAGTGCTTCCTTGCTGGTGTGGGACTCACTCGTTTTTATCAATTAAAATGCTTCAATGAGTTCTACTTCTTTCACGCAGAACATTGTCATTTCCTAATTAATTACAGGAGGAATTAGACAAAGTTCACTGGAACTACGATAGAGGAATTTAATTAAGAATTTCTTATTTTTTCAAGTTTGATTGTCTTGATTGTTTGTTAGGGAGTCTAAGACAAGAACCAACCCAAGTTAGAAACTGAAGTTAGCCAATTTTATCTTCATATTTTTCTACTTATAACTAACATTTAGGGTTATTGCCGAGTGTCTCAATAAAGAACCAAAATCTTCATAAGCTAAACAAATGCAATCGTTAGCTCGAACGGCCAGTCAGCCATACTGCCAGAGTGATCGGTGATAGATTACCATAAAGGGATTCATCCCTTAAACCATGTCAACTTTGTTTAGTTATAAACAGTCATTATAAAACTCGCAATTGAGTCCTGCATTCGCTGGGTCTTGGACAAGGCTGACCAAAAGGTAAACTACAAAGTTACAACTTGTCCGTTAATGATGTCACCTAAAATATGGCCGACCTCTATATTATATTTTACGGATCAGTTTGTCCCACTGACCTCTGACCTCTGACCTATACCCTTCTCTAGCGTGGTATCAATAATGGACACATGGAAAACTTCATAGGAATGCCGACTACACCACTTATTCCCTATTCCTTAAAACTATACAGCACTGTTGATGATAAATCCACTTGAAATCTTCCAGAAAAACTAACAATAATGCGAGGACAATTACTCCCTTTTACAATAATGGACTGTCATCATGCAAATTACACACTGGACAGTGTGTGTCATACATTCCTCTCGAACTGGATTAATAACTCCATAATTTAATTACAGAAAAGTATAAGCCCTGCACTGCAATACTTTTAATGTATTTTCCTAAATACATCTTTAAAAAAACACCTCCAGCACCTTAAGTTAAAAAAGTTCTCTGCATAACTCGATGTTTACCTCTACAATTATTCCTAATTAGAAAGAATACAATTTAATATGTGTAGCCCTCCATTCCAAAACAATTATGAAGACCTGCTTGTCGTAACATAATTCGAATTAATATCCCGCATGTCAAAGTTCAACCACAGAATAATCCCCATTTTTGTATAATTTCCTTGCACATCCTCCTTTGTAGAAACTGACTAAAGTCCACCACCACCACCACCACCACCAGCAAACTATTAAAACGAATCGAATTACAAACTCGGAATGTCAGTAAATATTTGCATTATTTAATTTAGTTGAAGAAAAAACGTCTTTGGGGGCAAAGAATGATAGATGTCAAGATTGTTTTTTTCATTTCATATTCCTCCAAACATTGCTCCTGTCACAGCGTAAAGTTCTTGATGGATTCAAGTACAAAAACGTGTAAAAGGATGGTCCTCCTAATCTAATCTATTTGATGATATAAACCAGGAACAACCATCAAATACTTTTGGCATTGCTCAAATTCCCAACCGGAGGAGCTTGCATGGCTTATTAACTGGAATTTAACTCAGCCATCCAACCATATTAGGCAATCATTTATTCTTCAAAACTCTTCCGTCATAAAAGGAACGTTTAAACCTAATTTACAAAAACAAAGACAGCGGATTAAAAACTTGGTTTAATTTGGCATAAAATGATTCTGTCATGGTCCTGGTGGTCTTCATGCTTTTTGAATCCCCATTTCCTTCACATCTTTCTACAAGAACCGTAAGCCATCATAAAAAATACTTTGTAGGCAACATTACTACATTTTTATTGTCCAATCAAAGTCCAGAAAATCCCCAACTTTATAACTCAGCTTCATGAAGGATGAGGGAATGTTCTCATTATAATTTAATAAGTTTTAAACAGTCTCATCATAATCACAATCACAGTTAGGATTATTAAACGAGGGATTTTAATCCCTAATTCCTCTCTCAAACCTCCATCCCTCTCCTCTTATATTTTACACAACTATACTAGAGGTATGCTTCTTTAATTAAAGATAACAATAACGGGACAGTAACCCATTTGACTCATTTGATAATCAGTTTTGGGTTTATTTCTATCATCATTTTTCACAGTTTTGAGTCTCAGAGAAAGCTATAAAAAAAGGCAGTATTTTATAACTTTGTCCGGGGTTAGAAGATAACATCGTGATAGTGCCTTACAGTTCCAAAATGTCCAACCTGCCAGGAGGTTTCCCTACGTACAAAAAACTACTACATACCTCCCTTCCTTAAAACAATGGGTATAAAAATGCGGTTATCCCCTTCTTTAGTTCTTATTTAAGAATTTAAGAATAGGATAATTTAATCTCGACGAGCCGATCGGAACATCACTTTATGGATCCTTCTGTTCTCCAGACCCAGACAGATCTCCATCAGAAGTTCCTGCTACTTCAATCCCGAATATAAATACCACAAGACACAAGAGTAACACACAATTAAACCTGTTTTATCCACCCTTGTTCCTCCCTTCGTTTTGTCAAACCTTGTAAATAGTTTTTGTAAAACAAGCAAATAAATCTTTGGCTAACGGGGTGACGATAAAAGCTTTTCTTCCACATCCATCCCTAACCTTTTACCTTTTCTTAAGTAGCTCTAATACTTTAAAGGAATGTTCTGTCCGTCTGTCTGTCCGTCCGTCCATGCTTTACTTACGAGCAAGTCTACATTTGATTTTATTTTTGAGGTTATTGAGTTCGTAGATGGGGGTAATTGACCACACCCACTGACCCCCAGGTCAAACGTCAGTTTTAGAATTTCTGCTCAGGACCTTAGTGACACTTAGCTAGACCATAAGATGTTTACAACGCGCGATGACCTTCAGTGACCGCGTCACTAGGTCAAACTTCACGCAGAGTTTGTGGAGCATTGACACTATATCTGTACTACTAAATTACAACCACGACACCGGGACAATGAAATAGGGCACTAGCAGACCGCGCCCACAGACTTGTAGGGGGTGTGGTGGTTTAATCGAGGCCTAAAACATTTCAAAATCACTTAGCAATACTTGTACACGTCCATTTTCAATGTTTTAATATTTTATGGAACGATCAAGATAACCAGACAACGCTAAAATCCCTTTGGTCGTAAACTCCACAGTTTTATCCTTTCATTTCATACCTAATTCCCAACAACTTCTGTTTACTTTACTCAATAAATAAAACAAAGGAGTCATGCAGTACTCAAGAAGCCAGAGACAATCTCAAGTAATTTGAAGCTACTTGTTACTTTTTCCAGTTTAACTCAAACAACCAAGTTTCAAATGGAAGCTGAGGCTGGTTTTAAATTCTAAAAGATACAAACATTCAGGCAGGACTGGCAATAATATTAATTCTTAAGGGGGAAAAAGTAATAAAAACGGCGTATCTCAAATTCCGTTAGCCCAGCCTATCGTAATTATTACCCAAGAAATGAAACATAAATTACACTCTTACTTCTTCCTCTAGTCAAGACGGATTTGAATAATTTTTAAGGAAAAAAAGGCGTAATGAAAAAATGCAAAGATGGAATGGTCGTCCCCTTAATTATTACTTGACTTTATGGAGATTTACAACCAAAAGCCGCAAGGGTGTGAAGCTTTTTTATTACTTTTTCCAAACACCCGACCCAGTCGGTAATTAATATTGAATAATAATTAAAGTACACTCACCTCAGAAATTAATTTACACCATCAAATTAACTAACTACCCATCCATATTAAATTACACCTTTTTTACTACACACAACTTTGCATTTGAAACATCGCAGCCAATTGCCTACTTGGTTGGAATTAAATTAACTATTTAATCATAGACATTTTAATTGACCCTAACGTTTCGTCACAAATGGAGAGAAAATATGGATCGAGTTTTTAATTTAGTTCCATTTGTAGGATTCAGAGTTTCAGTTTCTGGTTAATCACGGTTTTTAATTAAAACTAATTCCATCACACTGTGATTCAATGTGATTAGATTATTTATGGTATAGTTACGTCTAAAGTAGGGATTATGTGAGAGTAAGTTAATCACATCACAAATCCCACACTACCTAGACCCTCTTAAATCCCACCAATAATCACATGAATAAATCACAGTGTGATAACCACATCCAAAACGCGGATATCCTTCAAGCATTAAACCCCTTTTATTTAGAAATCCCAAGAAGAATTTACACAAGATCCCCAAAGCCCAGCTTTGCAAATAAAACAGGAAGAAGTGAAGGGAATATGCCAAATAAATGTTCATATCTCTCCCAGATTTTAATTAGTTTCCCCATCAGAGCTAAATTACCTTTCGCTACTTAACACAAACCAGGTAAATTACTTATTGTAATCTTACAAAGAATACGATCCACTAAAACCCATTTCCCTATCTTACATTCTCATAGGAAATATGCAAACGTTTGCCAACTTGTTTTTGCTTAATTTGCATAGTGGAAATGGTAAGAGTAGACCAGGGACAGTTCCATTATCCATTCAAGATTAAACAATTCCATTTCCCAAATCAATAATTGAGTTTTTATCAACTAAATAAAAAGCCAAAGACCTCTCTACATCTTTTATTGCAAAACTATCTGGATGGACATCAACTAAATAATAAGTTAGAGGCTGTTGGGATTATTCTGGATAATTTAAAGTACAAAATATGGTTTTTATAGACGATTGATGCCGACAATCACACAGTTTTAATCCATCCGTTAAAACTAATACAAGTTTCTCTAAAAAATAATCTTGAAATAATTGAAATCCCTAGCTCCTCATGTTTTGGGAAGAGGTGCAAGTTTTTCAATTATAATTTGTATAAAATAAATCCATCTGTATAAAAATCAGAGCACAAAACCCACCCTTTTAAACACCTTATTCTTCTGAATGGAAAAGGTATTTTATTGGAGTAAGCAAGGTTCCTTTCAAAAGATTTTATTGAAGAGGACTAAGGAGGAGGATTGAATGAGCGGATATGACTTTTTGATTTCCCAAACACTAAATTCAAAGTAGCAATGTCATTTCCTTAATTTCTTATTCATCCAAATATGTTGGTTACTAATTCCTTTGCTTAAAAAACAACACCAAAGTCATCCTCTTAACTAATTTCTCTAGAGAACTGCTCAGCTTTACTACAGATTGTGAAAGGGTAAACAGGCATAGGCGCTTATTATTATTAATATGGAAATTTAATTAAGTCTTATTTCAGAGTTAGGACTCTTCAATACCCCTTATAAAGTATGCCTACCAACGCCCTGGGCATGCCCAAGTGAAATATGGGCATGTGCCTACCAAAGCCCTGGACATGCCCAAGTGAAATGTGGGCATATGCCCACCAACGCCCTGGACATGCCCTCGTGAAATATGGGCATGTGACTTTGCAGTGCAAAGGTACTAAGGTCAGCACTCACTTGGCACTGCAGAGGCACTAAGGTCAGCACTCACTTGGCACTGCAGAGAGCCAGTGATAAAGTTAAATACTAATACACTTTTAACCTACAGCCATCAATCGATAGTGAAAAGTCAATCAAAATACATATCAATTTCATGATTAACATCCACATCCAACCTAATCTATGATTGACCGTCTAATTTGTCTAAACATGTCAATCCCATTATGCAACTAATAGGTAGAGTTAATACAAACACAAATACACTACACCTCATTTTGGTGCTGGTCGTGCGTAGCGTAAGCAGAACACACCCTTGTCCTTAAAGGGACTTCCAATTCATCAATCCCACCGACAAAATACCAACCGCATGTCTTTTTTTACAATCTATAATGCCAATGTGTATTGATTTATTGTAATTAATCAATCAGTCAAACGTCATCCTTAAACTTGACGTATTTATTATAATAGAACGGCAATTCTTGCTAAGCTTGCCCAACACACTCGCAAAGTTCAGAGTTTTACTCGGTGTGACCTAGAGGTCAAAATAAATTCTATCTAAAGACGCGTGGTTGGTAACAGGCCAGGAGTAAACCTCATAGTTTCGATTTCTTTAATTTAAAATATATCTATCTACCATCCAAAATATGCGATAACCTTCTAGAAATCTCTCTCAGATTCCCTCAAGTTCTTCTAATTGCTTAAAAAAAGACAGCAAATAAAATGATGGATTCTCCTTCTACTCTCTATAAATAAACATAAATAAAAAAGACGGAGTTGCCGTGTGAGATATCCATAAAAGTTGAGAGTGTTGACGAGAAAGTGAAACGTTTTTGGCCCAACCTCCCCCTCCCCCCATTATTATATAAAAATAGCCAGAAAAATACTAAATACCTGTCAGCCTCCAATCTAATTATGCATAAAGGACACAGACACAGACACACAGTCCCTGCACTTTTCCTCATCTAAAAAAAGAAGTCCTCAAAAAGGAAATTAAGCGGAGCTAATTTCCCTTTGTGAATTCGCACACACATTTACCAACCACAGAAATAAATACAAACACACATCTCGTTAATAATAGTGGGACTTCCCTATCCAACACAAAAACCTCTCGTTATTTCTTATAACTTACTTGGCTTTATTATTGCCGGATAAGGAATGAGTCTTTTGTTAAAGACAGAACAGATCCTCTGTTTAAAAATTATAGGAGATGGAAATAAAGTTTTGATTTCAAGCTAAAAGCTCACATCTTTCTTGGCATCATTCAACTTTATCTCTTATTTTATGTTCTTTGAGACTAACTTACTATTATTATTATTGACGTTCGTCGTTTATATTTGGAATTAAACTCAGTTCTTAAGTTTCTCTTTCATTTGTGGTTTCTTCAATGCTATTAGCACCATCACCGGCAACCCTTATTTTAGCCCATTCTACGGCTGTCGATTGGCCCGCATGTTGAAACAAATGCGCCCAAGCGCCCTCAAATGGGCTTTGGCAGCTGCACTCGGAGGTTGTGGTTTCTTAAATTAGCAGCATCACCGACAACCTTTTTTAAGCCCATTCTACGGCTGTGTCCGTCTGTCCGCATGTTGAAACAAATGCGCCCAAGCGCCCTCAAATGGGCTTTGGCAGCTGCACTCGGAGGTTGTGGTTTCTTAA
>JAQFZX010003627.1:0-11387 GCA_034682405.1 Hydroisotoma schaefferi | reverse complement strand
CAGGATTGGTAGTTTTTTAAAAGTAAAATGAAAAAGTATAGCCAGCTTTAATTGATTTTGCTTTTTACACAAGCTTTTTCTAGCCATTTTGACATAACTTACTGTCGTTCACTTTACCTTTTTCAATGTATTGTTAAGGAGAGTTATATACGGACCATTTGTGAAAGAGAGGCTAGATTTTAGATAAGTTCTGGGATTAATCCCTCTGAGGATTTATTATCTAGAACCGAAACTTTAGAAGGGCAAACTACGGGAATGTCAGGGGCAGTTTATCTTACTGGAGGAGGAATTAAAACCGTAAATACGGAATATTTATGGATATTGTGTATGAGAATGGATTTAATTTGATTGAATTGATATCTGGCTATCATTATCGTAGTCATCTTTGGATCCTCTTATCTAGTGGAGTATATTTTTATCTCGAGGGTATTCCAATCGTTTTTAATAAGTCTTGGTTTATTTACGAGTAGTGTGGGCGTATTTATGGGAACAGTAGGCGAGTTCATATTTGCTCATATTTCGGACTTTCTGTACAAGTTACGAAGTAAGTTTCATGAAAATCAGTAGCAGTAGTGCTATGCTACTACTACTAAGGGTTGATGAATATGCTTTTTGTTTAGGTGAAAAAGTTTAAAATAGTTGTTAATAAATTGTGGGGAATGATTTATATTTTTTTCAGAAGGGATTGGAATGATGAACATCCCTACAGCAGTGCTATCCAGTGGTAATACGAGTGGGAGCAATAAGCGCCGGTCAAGCAGTACCGGTATGACGGCTTCAGCGGAGATTGCTAGTTTTTTCGAATGTCCTGTCTGTTTTGACTACGTCCTTCCCCCAATATACCAATGTAAGTTGGGAATAGTTAAGAGATTTTGAAGCGTAGTTACCAGAAAGTAAGATAATACTGTTTTTTTAAAATGAAATTTCAGGTCAGTCAGGGCACCTAGTGTGTTCATTATGCCGCCCGAAACTCACCGCTTGTCCGACCTGTCGTGGACCCTTAGGTATGTGGGATTAAGCGTTGATGTATTGAACTACTTAGGTTTGCTTAAATTGACGACGCTGAGTTTTTGTTTAGGAAATATAAGAAACTTGGCCATGGAGAAGGTGGCAACTACGGTTTGTTTCCCGTGTAAATATCAGTCGAATGGGTGCCCGACGGTTCATCTTCACACGGCTAAACCGGATCATGAGGAAGGGTGTGAGTTTCGACCATACGTTTGTCCATGTCCGGGTGCCAGTTGCAAGTGGCAAGGTGGATTGGAACAAGTGATGCCTCATTTATTACAGCACCATAAGTCAATTACAACCCTGCAAGGTAAGGGTTTCTCTAGATGGGGATGCTTTAATAAGTTTTAAAGGTTAAGCAGTATTGGTTTGGGAATTTCAGGGGAAGACATCGTATTCCTAGCTACAGATATCAACCTGCCGGGTGCAGTAGACTGGGTAATGATGCAGAGTTGCTTTGGATATCACTTCATGCTAGTTTTGGAGAAACAAGATAAGAATGATGGGCAGCAGTTCTTTGCAATAGTGCAGTTGATTGGGAATAAGAAGCAAGCCGAAAAGTTTATTTACAGGCTGGAACTAAACGGGCATAGAAGACGGCTGACGTGGGAAGCTACTCCTAGGTCTATTCACGAAGGGGTCGCCTCTGCAATCTTGAATTCCGATTGTCTAGTTTTTGACACCTCCATCGCTCAGCTGTTCGCAGAAAGTGGGAATCTCGGTATTAATGTCACGATTTCAATGGTATGACCCCACCCAACCTTATCTTCGTCGTCGTCTAAAAGCTTAAGTATGAAAAGTTGTTCCAAAGAAGAGCAAAGGAATAGCAGGCGGAGCTATTACACTATTATGTTAGGAGGGAGAGGAAGGAGTCATGTTGAGGTGTCCAATCCAGTTAAATCATAAATGGCGAGAGGCTATATTTTTTTATATTTTATTACTTAGATCAACCTGGTTTCAGGTATCGGATCAACCTCTGCTAGTTAGCGTAGGTAGATTTATGTAAATCCCAGCACCGAACGGCTTGAGAGGGGATGATGGGGAATTAATATTAGAATATGCGAATGGCTGGCTGAATCGCGCTAGTTGTTCAGTAGACTGATTTATGATTAATTGATTGAAGGAAATGTTTGAAAGGGAGTTAGGTAGTCTACAATTTGTGTTCAATCAAATCAAAGGAATCGGGAAGGTGTGCAAGAGTGGGTGAAGTTAATGGATGTTTAATATAACGAGATACAGAATAAAGTTGCAGTAAAGCCTCAAAAATGATCGAATTAAGGTGAAAAAAAAACTAAAGGCTGGTTAAACCAGTGTTTAATAATTCCAGACAAATCTTTCAAGTAATTTTAAAACAAGTAAAGTAGAATCATCCAGTGAAGCATTTGTATTTATTTATTTTTGCAACAAAATAATCCAACCGTCTCGAATTTCTGGTATTAAAGAAAATGTCTTTTGAAAGGTGTTTGATCTCTTTATAAAGGGTATCCAATAGTTTTTTAGGTTTTGCTGAACGAACTTAGTAAAAAAAGTGCACCATTTCAAGGCGTAACCCAATCGTAATCTGATACAATCACAAGTTAAGTTTATAGTTTGAAACTTCTCAAACACGTTTAGGATATGGACAATACAGCAATTGTCAAAATTATTTTAATCACTAAAACTGCAAGGGATGGGTTTTTTTTATTTATGGCAAAGCTGTACTTTCCATAGCGGTGCTAATGGTAGGTAGGATTTTGCATTTACTCATTATACATTTAATATTATGATGGTTGGAGCTTCATACTCTTAAAACTCTGAAGAAGTCTATAGTTTATGGAGATCATTTATTTATAATACGCAGTAGGAAGTATGTATGATGGTCCGCAGTAAGTCCGTGTTAAGTACCGACTTATTAGGGTGGATCGGATTGTATTGTATTTTATCTGTAATTTATCCAGTCTTCTTAATTGGTAAAGTTAAGTAACTCAATTCTTGTTTAGTAAATTTTAATTAAGGCTGTCATTCATTTGTAGGGTAAGAGTATTTAAAAACTGTAAACACACGTCCTGGAACGGTCCTTAGTAATTACTAATGATACTGTAAGTCCTCTACTATAAGCCGCCCGCGTTATGAGATGGGGTGGTATACGCTTTGCGCGTTTAAACGCGGTACGGTAGAACTATCCTTTACGCGTTAAATAGGGGTTTCCTCCCCGTGTTAAATTGGCTGCTAACCATGAGACGCAGCTTATAGTTGAAGATTTACAGTAGTCAGTTAGTAAGTTTCAATTAAATTGATAGAGCGTAGGAAAAAGTATCAGTTTTGTTGAAGATGGTATAACTGCAAAATGTAATAATGTGGGACTAGCTTGGTACCCGCTTGTGCAATAATTTATCCTACCGTATGTCCGGTTTTAATTCCGCTGGGTAATTATTTTCTGAAACAAGACATTATTATATGAGAATTACAGAATTTACTAGAAAAAGGTGAGGTAAACCATACATACCTGTAAAGACCTTTCAAAGGGACCAGGGAACGTAAAACCGAACATGCGGTAGTATTAAAATATCTAGCTTTAAACTTTAATTGGAATCGTAAGGAGGGCTTTGTATTTTTAAAGGATATTTAGCTTTAACTGTTAAAATCACATTCGTTTGTTTAGTCAAACGGTGACTGCTCTCTTCTGTCTCTTCTTGTAGTATTTATTGCATGGATTTGCTTTAATTTATGAGTTTTACTATTGGAGTTTATGTTGTTTTGACCACACTGAAATCTAAAAAGAGAATGCTACTGCTTTATTATTTCGATTTTACCTTGTGTAAATTGCTTTACTTAATTTGTACATTTTTGCATTATCATTTCAGGATGCACTTCCCGAAGAAGAAGGTAAGGGTATCCGAAATAAGTACATACAAATAAGGTACAGTTAACTCTAACCTGCCTCGGAACGGTAGCCATCTGAACTTCCTGTAATCTGTTTGACTGTATTTTTAAAAAAACAACAATTAATGCAACACAGTTTATATGTAATAATATACCATAACTATAATACATCTTATTATTATTATTAAAAGAATGAAATAATTTCTGAATGTGATTTTTAAATGCTATGAATAGAAAATGGGAAAGTACATGTTGTTTTAATAATTAATCAAATTAAAGACAGTCAGGGCGGATGTGAATGTTGGTGTAGATTTATACAGGATTTGTACTTTACTATGTAGAGAAACAAAGGGTTGCGACGACTAGAAGAAGGTTGCTATAAAATTTAAAAAGCTCGACTTAGGACTTATGATGATTCCGACCAATTTTAGTACACTATTTCTGCTTGGCTATTTATTAAATTGGGTGTGATTGAAATACCTTTAAGAATTGTATCTAGTATGTAGTAATTATAGTTTAAGCTTACATTTTGCTCATTAAAGACACTGTCCAGTCCGAGCCTCGGGGCTTTAAAGAGGTGGAGAATAAAGTGTAATTTTATATGCGGAAGAAAATAATAATGTAGGATTGAGGATTATTTTTTATTTATGGTAAGCAGGTTTGGACGTGGAAAAAGGTGAGAACACGTCAAATAATGGGTGGTTTAGGAGATGCTGGTGTTACCAAAACGGCATAAATATCGTTGGTATAAATCTCTATGGAATGTTCCTTTTTGTGAAACCGTGGGATAATTTTGCGTTGCATAAACGTTTACTTTGGTGGTATATTTGTTGTAGAATCGGATGAAAAACTCTGCACAAAATGCCAGCAAGGATAAACCAATAAAACTAAGTAAACCAAACCAAACGGTAGTAAAAGCGGTTAATGGTAGGGGCTGATGTTCTCCCTGAGTTGAGACTATAACTTTTCCCGTAAATAAAAAGGACGCCTTTAACTTGCCCAAGCCTCCATTCTCAACAACAGGTCGGAGTCCACCTTGAAGTATCATTGTTTTAATAGCATCAAACCGGAAGTCAGAATCATCAATCTTCTGCCAATTTAAGTAAATCCCGGCTTCATAAAGTCTTCCGATTATGGGGATAAGCAGCATGGATAAGTAATTCTGTGTGACGATCCACAGCTCTCTTGCCCCAAACTCTGGGACAGAGCCCCCCTCGACAGTAAGATAGTTTGTAAATGTCCTAAGTACTGAGTTTATGGTTTGAGTTCCAACATCAGAACTTAGAATTGCAAAGGTATTTTTCAAAGTCGTCCCTGTTCCCCCATCGGGTATCTTTAACGGAGTCCTCTCCTGCAGTTTCAGGATAAAGCTAGGTTTGGCAAAGTCCTGGATGAAGAGTAGTGACCGGTAAAGGTCATCGTAGTACTTGGGGTACCCCTTATGGACCCCTTGATCCTTCATCAAATCCTTTAGGATACTGTATTTCAATAGAGGAACTCTTTCACCGTTTCCATAGACCGTGGGTGTAGTTGTTATGATTTGATACTGGCTTTGAACAAGGCCCCGAAGGTCAGAGGGTACGAGGGGCTTTGGCCTGTGGGTCATGAAGGAGTACATGGCCCCTTTGTATCCTTCGCTTATCACTAGCGAGGCGAGTATCCAGATAGAGAAGAGTATAACGAAGGGAACGGACCGTTTGCGAAGCTTAGAATTTTCTACAGGGAACCCACTTTGACCTAGAAGTAGGGCAAAAAAGTTCAAAAAACTTGACGCAAGGGTTAGAGTTTTGTTGCAAACTGAATAGTTAAACACAACAACGACTGCATAACTGAGGCTAAGTAGGATCCAAGTCCAAAGGTCGAAAGGGCGACTGAGCGGATAGTAAAGTAGAAGTTTAGGATCTATAACAACAACAAATGAGAAGGGTATGGATGTTTGAGCATGGAGGACAAAGTTGTAGATGACTAAAGCGTTGCTTTGAAGCATTTCTAGGTCATGGGCTGTAAGAATCCCGTAGGATATTTCCCCACCGCGGACCTCCATAAGATCCCCAGGTTTTAGGCCTTTGGGAGGGAATATTGTGAAGTTGTAGAAGTCCATGGCCACTTTAAGGGTACAGGTCACCGGAGGGGTTCGCTTTCTCTGAGGAGCATAGCGCTGGCTGCAGCTTCCCCAGGTCAGGATCTCCGTTCCGAACTTGGTGAACTTGAAGCCATTTCCTTGGACAAAGGTTTGATACTGATTCCGATGAACGGCCCACCACATTTTTTCCAATTCTGTGAGTTTGATTCTTAAGATAGAGGTCAACCTGATGGGCGTGGGGGATTGGGGGCAGGTCATGCAGAATAGTTGTACAGAATTGAGATTAGGGGTTACTATGAAGTATTTCGTTTGCATGGAAAGCTTTCGCAGGCTTTTGGCCACGTAGCCGATCCATCCACGGCCACGAGTTGATGGGGATTTACTAAAATTCGTATCAATGAAACATACGGATTTAGGATTGTCGGCCGAAAGGACGAAAGAATTAAGCGTTTTTAAAAGTTGACTGCTTAAAGATAAAAAGTTATCTTTGGGATTAGGTTCTTCTTGGGGGAAACTACCCCCGTCTAGAAGTAGAAAGTAGGTTGTGCATGACAGTTGCTTTAGTAAAGTTGGTCTTATGAGTATACTTGGCTTTTTTGGAATTATAATGTGTGTGGAATCCAAGGGATTGGTGGAGATGTTGATGAGTTTGGAGGAAGGGATTTGATCTATTGTAAAGACGGATGTTTGGGTATAAAATTCGAAATAGGGATTCAAGTCTGGGAAACTCTGTTGGCTGGTTCTTTTTAGGACGTAAAGTCGGATTAAACAGGATTCGAAAACTGAGAGGAAATTAGAAACTTTTGGGGGAAAAGTTTGGGAATTAATTTCTTCAAGACCAGCTAGTAAATAAATAATTATGGAGTACAAGTAGAGTAGTATGTACGGGATTATTAAATTGTTTATTGCGTTTGACCACATTATTTGGCATGAAAGGTTCGAATGTGTTCGATTTTAGCGTTGGAGATTGCTTTTTATGCGAGTTAACGATGCATAAAATGTATCTATCCAATGCATCCTTTAGACAATTTAAACATTGTATGGAATAGTAAGTAGAAGAATGAGCGTTTCTCTATAATCATTAATCATTAGAGACACAACTTGAAGTTGAATAGTTCAGTTCAGAGTACAATATGTGTCAAATAATACAATAAATAATGCGTTTTAAGTTTAAAAAAATTCTACAAGCTGTAAGAGGAATACCATATTTCCCGAAATAGTGTCCCAGGGGCTTTATTACTTCGAAGGAAAAATTAGAAATTCAATTAACATGGACAAGATATGGTAAATTTAAACTAAGTAGTTGGGCATTATACAGGGGGAGGAATTATTTCGGTGGAGGCATTATTTCTGGAAATACGGTATTATTATCATTAGGATTGGCTTGATTGGGTCCATTTTACAATGGATTGTACTTCATGCTACATTAGATCCTTTGTCTATGGCTGTATCAAATATGTTGCACGTTTTGCCCGAATGTGGGCAGTAAATTGGTTAAATTGTTCAGAATGATAAAGCTGGAGTATTGGAACCTTTTGGATGATGAAACTTGTTGAAGAGCTAAGTAAACTAGAAAAAATTGAAGAGTTATGATGACAATTTCTTTAACAATTAATAGCCTTAACTTATGGTTAAAATAAGATAATCAATATCCTTTTGTCATGTTTAAAAAAAACCATCTAGTTAAGCAGAGCTTTTGGAAATAAAGAGTTTCATGGACTGATTTTTTGAAGGTGAGTTTACTTTCATAAAACTAAAAACTCCCAAGGTTGTTTCTGCCAAGTTCATACTTTGAAAGTATATTTTCAAAAGAGGGTATATTTTGAATGTAAAGTCCATTAGTGGACGTCCCATACAAAAGGTTTCCATTATTTCATTAAGCTTTATTCCTTCTCTAATTTCATCCTCTCATCTCAGCAAGTTAGAAAAGTCACTTAGTTGACAGCTTTTTCTGTCATTTACTTGTATCTAGTAAGTAACTATTGCGACGATGACTTGGCTAGGCCAGCCAAGGCAAGGAATAAGGCTCACTTAAATAATTCAAAGGAGTACATTTATTTAAGCTAAATTTATGCTGTGCTCCTAATCATCCTACAGCTGACCTTATCGGGATTAGATCCTTATCATAGTCATTTTTGTTGAATTATGTAGAGTGAAGGATGTTAAATCTTTAATGTGACAATAGAAAAGTACAGAGCTTTTGGTTTTGCATTTGACATGAGTTTGTTGTTGTCTCTGAGACAAAGCTCTATTTAGTATGGAAGTCTCGATAAATTATTCATTTCTCTCACGACACATGCAACTTCTTTAAATCTTGTATAGTTTACTCAAGTTTTGATTCTGTATCCCCTAATTACAGCTTTTTATAGAACCCAGGGGAATGTAGTAGTAAGTAGTTCTATTTAATTTGACATAAAGTTATCCCCAAGCATGGAATATCGATGGCAGATCGAGCTACAGCTAGCTCCTTTTTTTTCAGAAATGGAAGAATCGTACACTCACAGGCAGTTGATTAATACAGATCGCTCACAGCCTCATATAACGTTTATTTGTGTGTCAATGACAGGTAGTCAACGTCAAGAAATGTCTCACGTTACTTTCATGCAGGTAAATAAACTAAATCCCTAAAGTGCACAGGATATTGTAGGATTATCAACTCGCTCATGCCTTGTCAAAGCTTGTCAGTTCAGAACCAATTTATCTGATAGATTTCATATGAATAAGACACAAATTGGATCCCATGCAAGTAAATTCAGGCAGCCTCATCAATATTGTATTGAATAAAGTCCAAGAGTGAGTAAGGAACTGTGCTTTGTTGAGAAAGTTTCTGGGACACTTAAAGAATTGTAGGGAGACAATTTGAAAGAAAAGGCTAAACTTTCTGAAGAAAGTACTCAGTAGTAATTTATTTTAAGTTGGATTGGGTTTAGTGCTACTTTTCTTCCTAATAAAGGCTGGCGTGTGCCAGTGCCAGAGGCACTCAACCAGTTGACACCTTAACTGACTTTTGGGACCATTTATTTATACTTTCCTCTTAACAATCTTATCTTTATGTCAGTCTTATCTTAATCTTGGTTTCTGTCACGTCCCAAAAGGATGGATGTTTTGGGGGGAGATCTGGACTACGCACACTGTGACTGTGACTGTCACTGTACGTGAGCATTCAGTAGAATTGTTCTTATACAAAATCGTTATGCAAAAGAAGGATTTATGGCTGTAAATACTGAATTAGAATGGCGTAAATTGTTGGTTGATTGGTAGTCTTCTAAGACAAACCGCTCCCACTGACATCAAGGCAATAGCCATAAAATTGGATTAATTCAATTATACCTTCCTTTGTTTTACTTTATTTAAGGTCCGGACCTTAGTACCCGGACCTTTTGTACCTCTTATGTTTCTGCTTTAGCTATAGCATGAATCTACCAATGAATGCGCTGATTCTGTAGTTATATTTCATCAATTATAAAACAGGTTGAATCAATGTTATCTGCATTAGCATGCAGAGTGTCTTTCCCAGGATCATATCGTTCAGCGGATAAAGTTGCATTCTGTGCAAATAAATAACCTATCTAGATACTCTGTCCCTTGAACAGTGCAGACAAAATCTTAAAAGTAATCTTGACACCTCTTGGATGACCTAGTCCAATATTAGAAACAAATATAAATTCAGAACACGTGCGTGGAGGGGACCGGTGTGGGAATAATGTACAAAATAAGGGAATAATTGAAGCCTGTTACTTAAAATAAGTCGCTAAGTGACTGGGTGCCTGTTGTAATCCTATTATGGCTTGCATAATGAGTTGAGAACACAGCCCAAATACCAATAAGTGATGAGCAATTAGCGTTTAATGAGTAGGAACTACCATACCTGGGTCTAGGGCTGCTGCCTGGAAGGGACCACCTCGAAGGAGGGTGCCTTTTGTTGATTCCTTTCAAAGATTGTATTCATATTCATTTACTACCATAAAGTAATGGACTTTTAGGGGTCCTGGAGATGTAGCCAATGTAAATATCTAAGGGATACTCGGTAATAAATGTCTCTGTATGCATTCCTTAAGGATGGTTCCAATTTTTCTTTAAAAAATCGTAAGAATCAATCATCTTAGGCCTCAGCCTTGGAAATTTTAAATAAATAGAAAAAAAATAAAAGTGTGAATTTTATCTCCTAATCTTTCCTTTGCCTTTTATTCTGTGTAGGGAGATTTCGTTGTCTACCGTATTTCCTGAATTAGTTCCTCCCGTGGGTGGCTTTATTTGCTACCTGGGATGAACTTATTCTGGTTTTTTTTACAGTGCAAGGTAGATAAACCTGGGGCAGTATTTGGAAGGGATTTAAAGGGGAAAATACGGTAGGTGGTTGCTTATATGCTTTGTTTTGGCTTGAGACTTGTGCCTTGTGTTTGGTGAGAGATTAAGATTAGATGGATTAGTCTAGACAAGTGGGGACAGGAGGGACTGGTTGCTGTGATTTTGAAAGTGTGACAGGTTGACAGGTGTGTGATTAGTTGGAGTCCACCCTACCTACCTATTTCTATCTTTTATACCAGACACGCTTTACCAGACATCATCTCAATCCTGCTTTTTAATCCTCTTCAACTAGCTCTCAAGTAAGTGGTGGTAGTAGTAGTAGTATGTAGTAGCAGTATTAGTAGTAGTAGTAGCAGTGTTAGTAGTGTAGTAGCAGTAGTAGTAGTAGTAGTAGTAGTAGTAGTAGTAGAAGTAGTAGAAGTAGTAGTAGTAGTAGAATTATTAAGTGGTAGTAAAAGTAGCATTCGCAGTAGCACAAGAAGTTGAGTAAATTACGGAGTCTGAAGAAGCTCAAGAAACTTTGAGACCCAATAAAGAGAAGTTTTGATGGACACGAAGCAATCTTGATCCTCGTAGAAATAATAAATATTATCATCATTATTGCTTACAGTAGAAAAGTGCTTTAACACCCCACTTGGTCTTCTGGGTGATAATAGAATATTAATAAACGGATAAGAGTGGCAGGCTACAGGCCAGAGAACAGCAAAATGCATTAACTATTTCATTACAGGAATGATGGAGATGTGATGGCTTTAATAGCTATTTTTGAACTTTAACTGTCTTTAATCCAGCTAGAGGGTCAAGCAAATTCAATCGTGGTAGTAGTTATAATACAGCAGTAGTAGCAAATAAAGAAGTGGAAGTATTAACAACGGTAGTAGTAATAATAAGAATAGTAGTACTACTACAAGTAGTAGTAGTAGTAGTAGTAGTAGTAGTAGTGGTAGTAGTAGTAGTAGAAGTATAAGTAGTGGTAGTAGTAGTAGAAGTAGTAGTTAGTAGAAGTAGTGGTAGTAGTTAGTAGAAGTAGTAGAAGTAGTGGTAGTAGTTAGTAGAAGTAGTGGTAGTAGTTAGTAGAAGTAGTGGTAGTAGTTAGTAGAAGTAGTGGTAGTAGTTAGTAGAAGTA
>JAQFZX010003626.1:0-11388 GCA_034682405.1 Hydroisotoma schaefferi | reverse complement strand
TCCGCATTTCTGGCTTTCATTCCCCTGGGAAATTAATTGAAAGATCCATGGGAGGTTAAGCGTAATACTACCTGCATTACCATCATTTGCATTTGGAAAATTATGTATATTCCCTCATGGAATGGAAAAGGGGAAACAAGGGTCGCCCATTGTTTTATTCCAGATCGAATCCTTCATTGACCTGAAAGGAAGGGTCATCAAAAGGAATGGACAATGTCCAGATTAAATAAATTGAACTCTGTTATATTTTGTTTTAGTTTTGGAGCAACGATTGAAGATTTGACTCTGCTTAAAAGCGACTATGACCGCCGAGCCACACCCACAAACCATCTTTGTCAGCTAAATATAAATATTATATCCCTCATTTCCAACTCAGACTCAGATAACACAGATCTATCCCACAATATCACACCCACATTTATATATCTAATTAAAAATAGTGAGGCTACAAACTGGCAAAGATAAACTGGCAGTAGTAAGTAAAAAGAGATGAAATTGGAGTAGAATAAGATTGAATTAACCGAACTATAAAAAACTTGGAGAGTAGAAATGTATTTAAACATGCAATTCTAACTTGTCTTTGTAGAATATTAGACTTAATCGTTTCTTGTCTTCAGAATGTTCTATTTCGGCCTAGCAGTTACCGTTAAATTAAATTAAGGGTCTGTTTATTACCCAACGAAGGGTGTCTCTCGGGAGTCCCTGTCGTTTCCCTAATTTTGTTGACTACCCATTCCTGCAATTATACTTCTGCTATAATCTATGTGTACTTCTACCAACCTGTATTGTATCTCTGTAGTTAGATATAATATTTACAAAGTCTAATAAAAAGGACCGTAACTTGTAAATTATTTCCTGACCCTTTAGACCAGACAACTCCAACCAAGGTCTACTTAGAGTTTTTCGTCAGAAGTTTTGGATCCCCAAATCCACTTACAATGCTATTGTTCCAACTCCCATGCCATTTCCTCAGGTTATAAAACAGAAAATAGGACCAACCTTACAGGATGCATCGTGGCTTTTTAGAGCTTGAAATAAATATTACAATAGGACATGCAATTTACTTTTAAATTAAAACGAAGAACAAGAAGAAGCTTGACCTCAATCTTAATTGTAATAACAGCCCACAGAAATAATAATTAAAGGAGCATACATTTGTAAGGTTTAGCGGTTTGCAATTATAAATACTGTTGCTAGCCTGGTCTACTTAATTCATCCTACGATATTTTTAAATATCCTCAGACGGATGTATAGAAGCTCGGGACTGTAGCTAGTAAACAACAGTAATTGTTTTTAGCTTGTAAAGGACACCATGTTTAATTTCTAGCTCCCATTATTTCCTTCATTAACAATGTGTATTCTCATACTGTTCTATCTAGGTATGGTTGTCCGCTTTAAATAATTACCCCTAGGGTAACAAAATACAATACGGTCCGTGTATACAGCGTTTCTACTTTTTGGTAAGTTTAACTTTAAGTTAACTGTAAGTTTATAATGTTAGCTTGATTCTATAACCAACACAAAACAAACCAGATGCTTAAAAGTCAACTGGAACAATTAATCGCTCAACCTAGAACAGCTTGCCTTACCAAAAACTCTTGAAACTCAATCTCCCTTTCCTTCTTCCAAAAAAAAGATTAATCTCTTGTAAAAGCCTATTTGAATCCCAAAAAATCCCAAAATTTACTTTCCCTAACCAATCTTTGTCTAAAATATAAAGTGGAAAGCAAATAAATCCCTAAATTTGATGGCTTCGCTAATGCTATGTGCTTTGAATAGGCTCAGACTCCTCTACTCCTGTGAAACTTCAAGTGAAATAAAGAATGAAAGACTTTAATCTGGAAGAAAGAGTTGAGAGAAAGTAGGGAATAAATATTAGTTGAATTAACTTATCCATCCTTATCCACCCTATAACTTTTACGGTCCTTAACCCTTCTTGGGAAGTAGAGGACTTTTGTATACCCGATATTCACCCCGTTTCCCAATCTTCTATTGTTTAGAAAAACGTGAAGGATTTCGTAGAGAAAGGAAGGGTTGGGAGGGTTTGGAGAAAGTAGAGACTTAATCGGATCCTTTGTAAATGCAAAATAAAATAATGATGAGAAGCTCATCTTTCCCAAGTTTGCAAAGAAAGTGTAGAGGATTAAGAACAAGCGTTTTCTCGAGGTTTTGTTTCCTGTCTAATGGGAAATGGGAATCCGGGTAGCGGAGATAGGGAATCCGGGTAGCGGAGATATAGGGAATCCGGGTAGAAGGTAAACTCTTGTGTCAGGATAAATAAAAACCAACACACCAACACCAAAACTTTCATCACTCGAAAGTATATACCTCTTAAACGGACATTTTTTAACCCAAAAATCTTCAAACTTAACTTGATCAGTTGTGACCTTTTTCTTTGTTTAAAAAACGTTACGTTTACGGTGGAAAGTAACTAAAGTGTTTCAAGTTGTAGAGACAGGTTCTAAGCTGAACTGTCACATTTCCCCAAGAATGAAATACTTTTTTCTGAGAAACTCCTATTAAATTCTGTAAAAAATATTATTTTAATAATTTCTTTTGCCAAGAATTGTTGGAAAGAATGGAACTCTGACTTTGACGGAGATCAAGGGAAACGGGAAACATACATGATTCAGTTTTTGTAGAAACAAAACGGGCAGGTTTACTAGAAATAATAATTTATGTTTGAAACTGCGGGATATCTTTGCCATTGCCTTTTTAGATGGAATTTGAGAAGTGGAATTTACTTATGCTCTGCATGACACTTTTACTACTTTTTATATCCTTCCTAAAAGTTTCAAAGACGGTGGAGGAGCTGATTCTGGAGTGGAAACCAGAGTTCCCAATCACAACCGGTAACCTCGGGATGAGTCAATTTGAGATGACAGAAATCGTGGCTGCCAAATGCCATGAGTCATTCCAAATTGGTAAGAATATACTCCACTTCACCACTTTCAAGTCTTTTGTACATATTTTTTGGAAGAAAACCGTATGAATTATGCATAGTGCACGACGTCACGTCGATAGAAACTGCAATATGTAATTTACGAGAGACGAGAGGCTTGAATCTAGCTATGTAATTCCTTCCCAGTAAAAACGCACCTTCATCTAACAAGGAAGCTGAAGTCCTAAAAGTATCTACCTGAGTTTTTATCCTTCATCCCATTTTCCTCAATCTCCAATAACTTTTTACGACTCGAGTGTAATAGTTCTTTTCCCACTTACTTTCCAGTGTGTGGTTGAAGAAATTGATAACGATAAATAATCCACCTCCACGGTTATTGTACGACTTAGCTTAAGTAGAAAGTGTCCAGGTGGAGGGGGAAATGACAGTCTAATTATTTCTCCAGGGAACTAAACCCTAATCAGTCTCTTTACCAATTAGATGACAACTCTAACTTCAGTTAATTGAGTTTGAAACATTTCCAAAAGTATTCTCAGGGGCTGTTTGTAAACCTCACACACACTTACAGGACTGTAAGGTTACCCAGAATACCCTTCTACGACACTCCAAAGATACGACAGTTATGTGACTAAAAATTATCTAATTGGTTTCTGGACTCCCCTAAATGTCCTTTCTTGTCATGATATTCTGTGTTATTGTTGTGTGTGTTTTCCACACGAATCTAGGTAATTACAGTTGTCTGGTGGCCGAGTTCCACTTGCACCGTCTCCTTGGATTCCACATGGTCCAGAGCAGACATGCAACCGTTCAAAGGTTCCGCTCGCTCACTCACTCACTCAAATTTCATTCGATCACTCACTCGCTCAATTCTAAGCTATTGAAATTGACCCACTCACTCGATCACTCACCATCGCTGTTTCCGCTCGTTCAATCGTTCAATTTTTTGTCGCATGCAAATGAATCGTTCACTCGTTCACTCACTCAAACACTATTCGATCAATCGCTCACTCAACGTTCATTTAATTGTGTAGTCAGAATTGAGGTTTAATGCAAGGAAGCAAGTTTAAATCCGTATTTAGCTAAAAAAGTCACACAGCTAACGTTTCAAGTAAAAGTCAGCAGAACTTCAGCCAATTCCAAATGCCCGCCAATTATTTTTGAAATCCAGTCTTATCTATGTTAGTTTTTTTTATCCCCACCTCTTTATTATGCAATAACACCACTGTCCTCCCCACGCGGAATATTAGCCCCCGCTGTCCTTAGTTTCAAGGACGGGGTCTGTACCGGGCAAGGCAAGGGTTTATTATAGCTAGATTCAAGCTCTTATTTGGTTGAAATTCAACCAAACTAAGCTACAAAATGATGTACGAAATGTAGGCATATGCGTTTAAAGTGAGAGGTAGACTTGTTTTGCAGGGTAGCATGGCTTGTGTTGTCCTTTTTTGTTGAAAGGAGCTAGTCAGTTTGAATCGATCACTCAATCGCTCCGTTACATTCGTACCGCTCAATCGCTCATTTTTCTGCATACTGAAAAATCTTAATCGATCGCTCACTCACTCAACAGTTTTTGAATCGTTCAGTCGTTCACTCAACAATTAGTAGTTCAATATGATTCGATCGCTCACTCACTCAAATTGATCGTGAGTGAGCGATTCGTACCGCTCACGTTCTGAACGGTTGCAAGTCTGGTCCAGAGTTACCTTCCGACGATCCTGATGGTCGTCATCTCGTGGGTCTCCTTTTGGATGGACGTCAACTCCGTCCCTGGACGTGTCACTCTCGGCATCACCTGTCTTCTCACCGTCTCTTCCAAAGCTACAAGTACTGTACATTTCCCTATATTTCTACCCCTTTCTTAATCTTATTACAGGAGACCAACAGTTTGTCCACCCTTGAGCCTGATTCTTTCCAGTTTAATAAAAAAGAGAGTAAAAGTTGGGGTTCTTGTTAGTTTGTTGGAAAAAAGTTGCAAGACTCTAGAGAGTTCTAGGATAGTGATTTCCCAATAGAAACTAATCTCACCAACTTTTAAAGGACATTTTGACTGACATGCACAAATCTCACTGCAACTTTTTGTCAAACTGAACTGTTCCTACCTACCTGTTCTTGAGTGAACAAATTGCAAGGAGTAATTGGGTTTAAAATTGTTGCAGATATTCAGGAGAACATTGAATCCAGCTACGTTAAAGCTATCGACATTTGGATGGGAACTTGTACAGGTAAAGTTAGAAGAACATTGGAGCATAAACTTTGCATGAGAACGACTGTACTGTGGTTGACACAACCTGTGCTAATACCACACTTTAAAATACTAGAATGGATTATCTGGAGTTACGGAGATTGTTGAACAGTTTAGTAAATAACCTTACCTGCATATTTGGGTAGCAATTTTCCCCAGTTAGTCTGAAAAAGTGTCGTCGGATCGATTGGAAATTTCAATATTGGATTGAAAACCTTAAATGAGTTGTCTGGTGATTGTAGACGATTTTCGGAAGTTGAGGGATTCTTCAGGGAAAGTATTCTAGGCCGGATTATAAACTTCATTCATGGGAATTTAGTTCAATTTTATTAAATTTGCTACGTCATTTCGTACACAAAATAACCTTAGCCAAACGAGAACGAGGTACAAAAATGTTGCTCGGTTGAGCTTTGGATCTGCCACAGACATTTATTTGCTCAACTTTGGCAGTTGGACATCCAAACGCCCAAAACTCTACTCGTGTTCTTCTAACCCAAATTGACAGTTGAGAAACGAAGGTTTTATTCCTGCCACATGAAACTAGCAAACACAAACCACATTTGGTATGATTCTCATATGTAAAGTTTTCTGTGGATTTCAATTTGTGTTAAAAAGTTGAAAGCTCCTCTATGTTGAAATGTTTCTTTTATACAAAAGCTAAATAAATTGCGTATGACACGCTGACCGAACTTTCCATTTATTAAAATGAGAAACGGAGACCATTCGAGCTTATTTTATTTAATTTAAAAATGAAACCTTCATGTAACATTCGTTTGGGTGTTTTGGGATGTAGCGTTTGTATTCCTGGCCCTGTTGGAGTTTACAGTTGTGAATTACCTCTGGAGAAAGGAGTGCAGTAGGAACTTCCTTTGGGTCAGAGCTCAACAGGGACTGCCCCCCACGGGGGGAGGGACCCCATCAACAAATCACATCGGAGGGAATCTCTTACGGAGAACTCCATCCAGACTCTCGATGGTAATTATCTCATACGGAGAACTCCATCCACACTCTCTATGGTAATTTATATTCATTAAGGAGACTAAGTCTAGAATAATTCATGAAGTGTAGTAAAACCATATCCCACTTCCTACTCCAGATAAAACCCTACCATTTATTCACAGATTTGAATTTATTGCATCAGATTCAGAGTAAACAAGTTTAGCTCGGTCCAGTCTGAACCTCTTTCCAGTCAGCACTTATAGTAAATTATAGACATTAATCTTAATAAATACTACTTTACCAAAAATCCCATTTAGCACGACGTATATTTAGCCCGAAATTTCTATTAAAAAAGTGTTCTTTAAGTCCAAATAGCTCAGTTAAAGTTGAGCATATTATTGTTCTGAAAATTTAAGTCTTAATTAATTATTAAAAATTGTTCATATCACACTTAAAGTGTTAGAAAAGATACCCGGTTAACCAGTTGCCCAATCGGGTACCCGGTTAAACGGGTACCCAATTGGGTGAGCGGGTACCGTATTCCCGGAAAATACTCCCCCAGGGGAGTTAATTTTCTAAGCAAAATTGAAAAAAAACATTTTAACATGGGGAAGATAGGGCGACTTTTAATTTTTAACATTGAAAGGATAGGGGGATTTTTTCGAGGGGGAAGTAATTTAGGGGGGTGTAATTTCCGGAAATACGGTAATTGGCGATCCGGGCGGGTGTTTTGGGTGAGGAACTGAACTGGGTATTGCAATAGGTCAGTCCAACTTGTATCGGGTGGGTGGGTATTTAGTTTTTACTACCCGATTCACCTCTAGTAACGAAGAGGTACACCGCCCTTCCGGTTTTAACTCCCCCTAGAAAAAATCCCCCTATCCTTTCCACGTTTCCAAAATTAAAAGATGCCTTGTCTTACTCATGTTAAAAGTTTTCCCAATTTTATCTTTGAAACAATAACTCCCCAGGGCAGGGGAGTCAATTCCCGGATATACGTTACATGCATAAAGTGCATTCGAATTCAGGAGGTTACACCCTTCCACCTCTTAATACCATAAAACCTAGACAGTAGGCCGCTCGCGTTAATTAATCCGCATAATCCCATCCTCTACATGTTATATATAGGAGTATCTCTCTCTCCCCATGTTAATCTGATTCAAAACAGCATTTTTTTATACACAAGCCGCGGCATATTGTCGAGGTTAAATAACATGTGAATGCGCAAACCCCTTTTTAAAATGGGTATATCCCCGATGATATTCCGCACGTGTGCTAAATAAAGGTGGAATAAAATGAAACACTTCTGCCCAGATGAGCTTCGGTGGTCCGGAGTGCAGGCTTCAAACCTGCGGGTGATTTACGTCACAGAGGTTCGATTCCTCCTTCTGGGCGACCTCTTTTTGCCCTCCCTTACCTTCTCATTTATCCCTGGATAACCACAGATAACCGCTTATCAATCCTTCCTAACAACAAGGAATATTAGGAAGGGGAACATAACCATGAGAATACTTAAAAGAATACCACACGCTATGTTTTGTAAAAACATAATGAAAAATAAAGTAAATACTCCCAGTTTTGTTGAGCTTCAGTCAAGTCAGTCTCTATTTTATTTTATAAATACTATTGCCAAATATTTTAGTATAAATTAATAGTACATCAGTTTTATAAATGTGAGAGTACAAGTACAATTAATTGTTGATTAAGTTTATAATTGTTGTCATTGTCACTCTGTATTATATCAGTTTATTTAGGCCTTAAGCTAAGTAAAGTTATTTCAAACATTTAATGACAATTTGAAGTAAGAAATACATAAATAAAATCATTCTAATCTCCTCCATCCCACGCTAGAACTATCCATATACCCTATATATACTCGAATAGTGTCCCGGGACTAGGGTTTAACCATGCCCACGCGTCCAGGACACGAGGGCGTCAGGGCATGCCCAAAAACAGGGCACAAGCCCTAAAAATTTAAGGCGCCCTATATTTAACGTTTGCCCAGGGCTTTGGGGCATATTTCGCGAGGGCGCGGGCACGGCGCTTCCCTACATGGGGACACTGATTAGTTTTTCAGTTTTTTTGGGGTAAAATGCTTATAGGGTTTTTAATAGTAATTAAGGGGGGACACTATTCGAGTTTACACGGTATACGGACTTGTTGAGTGCCCAGAACCTCTACTAACTCCGTTATTCAATCAACTACAATCAGTTCAGTAGTATTGTATTTCTATTATATTATTATTTTATAATATCGCTTTAAAAAGGGTCTTAAAATTAGGATTTAATAAACGAAATGAAAGTGTAATAAAGGTTGGGATTTATAATGGGTGAATTTGCACACTATCCTGTAAGATTTTTAAATATTATTCGAGCTTAGGGTGGAGAACTACTTGGGTTTTACTTGGGAAGTTTTTTTCAGCTTTTTTAACAAAAGTAATTAAAATTTTAAATATTGAAACTTAATTGTTTACTGGTCTTATTACAAAAAGCTAAAAGATGAGGTAATAAGTCCAGTAGACTGTGAGGAAAATGCTGAAAGCAAATGGAAATATGTAACGACAAGTTTCATCAATATATTTGGCCCTTTCTTTGTAATTAAAATGGGAGACGCCGGCCTTGACCTCGGTACCCTCCCCTCGGTGACCTTTAGAACTTGACCCAATGAAACTGTCCACGGGGACTTCTTCAACAGCCTGCATCATCGTGGTTGGGGGCTGGTTCTGACCTGTGGTGGGTGTGACATCTTGGTACCGGTCATTCGTCACCGTAGCTCTGGTGTCACTTCCGGGTACAAAGTTATTTACTTGGAGAGGATATTCCAACTTATCCTGGGTTGTCTGGAAATGATAAGCAAAGTCGATAAGATCAGTCAGGTTTCAAGAAAAAGTAACATTAGTTGTTAAATTCAGGTTGAGGTACGAGTGGAGGTTTTCATTACGACTGGAACGTTAATTTACTTTTTCATGCATTATTCTTCGCTTAGGCTCATTCTCTCCGTCAAATTGGATTTGCCAAAACGACGTAGGATCCGTTAGTGAATATATTAAATTACCATAGAGAGTGTGGATGGAGTTCTTCGTATGAGATTCCCTCCGATGTGATTTGTTGACGGGGTCCCTCCCCCCGTGGGGGCCAGTACCTGTTGAGCTCTGACCCGGAGGAAGTTCCTACTGCACTCCTTTCTCCAAAGGTAATTCACAACTGTAAACTCCAACAGGGCCAGGAATACAAACGCTACATCCCAAAACATCCAAACCAATGTTACATGAACGTTTCATTTTTTAAATTAAATAAAATAAACTCTGATGGTCCCTGTTTGTCATTTTAATAAATCCAAAGTTCACTCAACGTGTGTCATATTTAATATTGAAAAGAGAAGGATTGGAAGAGGAGGTTCTGAACAATTTTTTAACACAAATTGGAATTCAGACGGAGTGTTCTAGGGAATCATGCAACCTGCGGTTTGTTAGTTTCATAAGGCAAGACTAAAAGCTTTGTCTCTAAACTGTCAATTTGTGTTAGAAAAACATGAGCATGGTTTTAGTGAAGCTTAGTGAAGTCTGGAGGAATGCCGGAGTTGAGTAATTAAATGTCTTTGGGAGGCTCCAATCAACAGGGCAAGAATACACATAACTTCCATCCAATGATGAAAGGCTGGTTTTGCTGAGCAAATCTTCAAATTATTTCTAACTTGTCACGAAAATATTAACAAAGTTCTTGCTTAAACCTGCCTACAATTGATCATTTCTGGATATTGTACCGAAAAAATCATTACTAATTTGTAAGCTTCCGTAACGCTAACTAAGTAGACGGAAATGCCCATGTCTGGAGTGCTAAATTAAATTATCCACTCAACTCTAGAAATGTGGTTACTTCAGATAATAAAAGCTGCCATACTGTCACAGAGTTCGTTCTCATGCAAAGTTAATGTTCCTCAAACTTTACCTGTACAAGTTCCCATCCAAATGTCGATAGCTTTAACGTAGCTGGATTCAATGTTCTCCTGAATATCTGAAACAATTTTAACCAAATTACTCCTTGCAACTTGTTCACTCAACAGCAGGTAGGAGAGAATTATTTAGTTCGACGAAGAAAACGTTCCAGCAAGATTTGTGCACCTCAGCCAAAATGTCCTTCTCAAAGTTGGTGAGATTAGTTTTTATTGGGAAATCACTCACCTAAAACTCCCTTGAGTCTCCTAAGTTCTCCAACAAACTAACAAGAAAGCAACTTTTACTCTTTTTTGTATTGAACTGGAAAGGGATAGGCTCAAGGGTGGGCAAACTGTTGGTCTTCTGTAATAAGTTTAAGAAAGGGATAGAAAGATGGGAGAAACGACATACTGGTAGCTTTGGAAGAAACGGTGAGAAGACAGGTGATGCCGAGAGTGACACGTCCAGGGACGGAGTTGACGTCCATCCAAAAGGAGACCCACGAGATGACGACCATCAGGATCGTCGGAAGGTAACTCTGGACCATGTGGAATCCAAGGAGACGGTGCAAGTGGAACTCGGCCACCAGACAACTGTAATTACCTATTCGTGTGCAAAATACACACAAAAATAACACAGAATATCATGACAAAAAATGAAGTAATAATTGACCCAGTGGATCTCTTTTATTCCGCCTACATAACTTGCATATCTTTCAGAGTCTGGTAGCAGCATATTTCGGGTAAGCTTACAGTCTTGTGGTTTGCAAACAGCCCCTCAGAATACTTGGAAATGTTTCAAACTCAATTAACTTCTTGGAAGAAACTCCATCAATTTAAGTTAAGAGTGTTTAAGAGTTCGAGTTTTGGTCTAATACGTACAAGGACTAAAAGGCCTAGTTCCCTGGAGAAATCATTCGATTGCCATTTTACCCTCCACCTGTCACTTTATACTTTGTGATGAATCGTGCAATAACCGTGGATTATTTAACGTTATCAATTTCAACCAAATACAGGAAAGGGAGTGAGAAAGGAGCTATTACACTCGAGTTGTAAAAAGTTATTGGAGATTGAGCAAAATGGAATGGAGGAAAAAGACGCAGGTAGATACTTTTAGGACTTCAGCTTCCTTGCTAGACAAACGTGCGTTTTTACTGGGAAGGAATTACATAGCTAGATTCAAGCCCGCTTGTCTCTCGTAAATTACATATTGCAGTTTCTATCGACGTCGTAAACTATCCATAATTCATACGGTTTCCTTCCAAAAAATATGTACAAAAGACTTGGAAGTGGTGAAGTGGAGTAGATTCTTACCAATTTGGAATGACTCGTGGCATTTGGCAGCCACGATTTCTGTCATCTCAAATTGACTCAT
>JAQFZX010003625.1:0-11388 GCA_034682405.1 Hydroisotoma schaefferi | reverse complement strand
TACTTTATCAAGGTTTCAGAGATAAATATTTAATTTCTGAGCTTAATTATAAGGTATGGAGAAAAAATAAGGGGGGGGAGTAATTTAGAGGAGGGGAGTTTTTTTTCAATAGGTTCATTTGCAGGGGGGAGTTAATTAGAGGGGGGAGTTATTCCGGAGGGGGGGGGGTAATTTCCCGAAATACGGTAGTCTGGAATTTTTCATCTCTGGCTATTAGTGACACTTGCACCATCCCTTCAGCTGTAGGGCAACCATAGTGTTGCAACACTAGAAATTATATAGGCAGAGGTTCATACGATATTCATAATATCATAATGCTTGGTTGGTTTTAGCCCATCTGATGCAGATTGTGCATGGTTATTAATTACATATTGATGTGTACATAGAACCATATGAAAATGCTCGATTTAGCGAAAGCTGCTGTCAAGAGTCATTGGTGAATGATGAGTCCTGATTCCCAATCGCATTCGCAATATTACTAATTTTAAATCATATTTTCAAGAATGAGGTTCACATCTAAAACTCCAACTTCAACAAGGATGTTTGATAGTTCTTTTTCTGAAGAGTATATTAGCATAAACTGCCTATCTAACCAGTCCACATTCACGTAGTCGTTAGTCTCTTGGCTCTTTAACACATATGCTACAAATAAAACTACTATCTACAGTAAAGAACTTGGAAAAAGATAAAGTCAAACCAAAGCTTGGATGACCAAATGGGACCAGCTACATAGGGGGAAGAAATGGCAGTGCTACTAGAAGAGAAAATGGAAATGTAATGTAAATTTAATTCCAAGTCCAAATGGCTTATATCCCATCCGATCCACCTACTTCAAACCTCACAGTCATGAGGAACAGGATCCGAGTATTAGGGACAGTTCCTAAAACCTAATTCAGTTCAAAGAAAGTTACACTACCTCTGTCCCTTTTCTGAGATAATGTAAAGATCTACCCCCTCAATAGTTCTACATTTGCTTGAGTACTGCACCAGAAGCCAAATCGTTTTCGGATAAACCTGATTTCCCCTTATCGAATGGAGATAATCGTGGTGCTGGCGGGTGGTAGAGCAGCGTTCATTCGAGCACAAATACATTCAAGTGGGTAATATCAGTATCTAAGCATGGAACTCGAGATTTCTTTTCTACATATTAGGGGAGTTAACTATGTCTACACAATAGGCAGAGAGATGAAGTCTAAGTGCGTTAAGAAAACTTCATTCAATCATTTACTTGAAGGTAAAAACACACACTTGCTTGGTACGATACCCCTTGAAGAGACAATTCAAAGATTTGTCTGTCTTTTAGGTCCTTCCAGTGGACTTAATTTAAACTGGATAATTTCATTCAGCTGAACACTCACAAGGGCAGCAGTACAAATATATTCTACTCCGCACCTCTTTGCCCTATAGTCTTACTCAGCCACTGCTACTTCACTCTGTAATCTTTCTCATTCACTCCAATTACTTTAGCAAATCGAATCCTCTATCACTAGTTTCATACCTCCTGCCAATCAACACTTTATTGGTGTAGATAAGCGTTTTTTACTAACCATATTTTTATTTTATTGAGTTCTTAACTATCTTGTGTAAAAAGGAACAAAATTTGGTGGAAATGCCGTGAGATAACTCTCTCAGAAATCTGATGCTGATTAATTTAAAGACGCTGCATAATTTAATTTAAAGACTCTACGAAATGTAATAGCAAGTCACAGGAACTGAGGTGGACTTACAGTACCTATAAATATTTTAAGAGGCATTACTAAAAAAATTTCATTTTCATGTGTACAAATTATTTTAATCTGGTGGTGTTTTTTGAAGATTAAATATTGAACCGTATATGAGTAGAATATGGTAAAAATTAAAGGGTTTTTCTTGCTCTGTTAGTTTTATTTGTTTCTCGTTTCGTTCACTTCTGTACTAAGTTCTTATTTTCAGCCGTCTGATACATTTGCTCGCAAGTAAAGAACTAGGATTTTATGACTAATCCAACAATTTCTTAATCGATTTCAATAAAAACTATGGCAGATTAAATCATATATCTCATTGCTCCCGTGAATTTCCAGGTCAGAATATCTCGAAATTACCGTACCGTACACTCTAATGCACAAATTGTATGGAAAACTAATGTGAATGGAGTTACAGACGTCAGAGACAACAGAGAAAGTCTTCCCTTGAGTTTTGAGAGGAAGAACTTTATTTTTACTCATGAACACGACTTTGACGTAACATCAGAGATGGACTGTCGGGACTGTCATCCCACACAGCTACCTTTCCCCTCCTTGTTTTATAAACTGTCCACTAACGGAAAATACTTCTCACATTCAAATAGTTATTTTTGACAGTTCTCATATTATTTGACGACCTACATATACTACAAATATGAAACATAACATATAAAATAGATGAAAAGACTTTTTTCCTCTACTTCTTCTACCCTTATTGTTTAGCATAGAAGCCAACAAATTTACAGCGATATCCTGTCTCTTTCTTTTATTTCTAAAACTCTATCTTGATCAAAGTCGCTAAGGATTTCACAATCTGTCTACCTTCCGGGCTTCTATACGCTTCCATTAACCAACTTTATTATGCAATATCCCCATCGCAGAACTAGCCATCCCCAGAACGGAACAAGTTTATTTATGATAGACTAGGACCCAAAGTAGATATATAGCCAGTGGCGAAATCGGTTGTACACAAGAATTCAATTTATAAACAGAATTAAATTCGATTGGAAATAGAAATTTCTCAGAAAATCCAATTTCAAACTTTACTCGAATTCGTACAATTTTTACCCACAACTAAGCAAAGCAGTCAGTCAATACGTTGTCAAAAATAAAGGCCACAACTTCTAGACAACAGACACCTCGAGCTCAAACATTTTCTTATTTCCTCCAGTTGACAAACCAATATTGGCATCGCATGAATGTACAGGTGAAAATTCACCCGTCCTCTCTTTTTCACACCCTACTTATCTTTCATTCGTTTTTTGGGATGCTAAATTTGCATTCCTAACTTCACTCTAGGTTCAACGAAGCAGAGATGATGTGACGATGAGGATTGCTGTAGGTTGCTTTCACCTTTTCATTCAAAAACTTTCACAGAAAAACCTACGGGTGCAGCTGCCAGAGCCCATCCAAGGGGATTTTAGGTGTAGAGCTTATTACAATAAGCGAGATGTGGGGGCCTAGCCCCCACACCCCTGGTTTTTTGCTTTCCATCCTGCCCGGCATCTTTCGTCTGCTCAGTCTCTACAACTTCATGTTCGCTTCACGCAAAACTAGCCCCGCAAATTTTTAATAAGCTTCTCCGCTTTGCATTTTATGACCCCCACTGACTTTTAACTAGACCGATCGGTTACAACTGTTTTACTGAACCTAGTTAGCACAGTTGCCACCCGTGTGTTTCAGCCAGATCGGTTGTGTTTGTCTAACTAGTGGGGGTTTTATGACCCCCACGGGTCTTTGTCTTAACCAATTGGTCTCAACTTTTGCACAGCACGCTGTAAGCACGGTTTCCACCGGTGTGCAAAGTTTCAGCTAAATCGGTTGTGGAGCTTCGGGGTTATGGTGCGCACAGACGGCGCTGCTGGTTTCATAAGCCCCTTGGATGGGCTAAAAAGGGTAAGGCCGTTTTGGAAATTCAAAAGAAAGTAATTTTATAGCTTCGCTTATCTTTTATTCTAAAGTACAATTGCCACAGGACACAACCGTTGGAAAGGATTATGATGATTAAAGTCTGAACTTTCTCTACCCTTCTCTACCAAAGTCAACTTCGGGATATAGGAGCACATTGAATTTGTTGTAAGGAACCTTGCTATATTTCCTTTTCAGAATTGGCATTATCCATCCTGTACACATACCTTGACAACCTTTGACCTTTATAGAGTACAGAGCTTTTGAAGTGTTAAACAACAAATAATCTTCAACAATAAATGTCTTATTTTGATTGTTGGCAATACTTGAAAACTAAAAAACAGAAGTTGGGCTTTTATTTACAAATCAGGGACTTTATTTGCTCGATTTGCTATTCCTCTTTACGAAAACGAAATATGCGAAATGAAAATACCACCTATAATGGAGACATCCATAATGCGTAAGGCACAAATCGAATGTGTTATAGATAGCTTACGAAAATTACAATGGTAAGAATTCATTTTTCAGCTAATGTTTTAAATTATAGAACGCACAATGTACGTATCTGCTAATTTTATATTAGACACAGATCCGTGATCAGAGAACGCTCAGAAAATAACTACAAAGCAATGTAAAAAGTTTAATTTAAATTTTAACACGAGCACTTAGGAAACTACGGCTTCAATTTATTCTTTTAAACCTAAAAGGTTTCTTTTCACAACAGAATATTAATCTAGCTAGTTTTTTGCCCTCCAAGCTCCAAATCATTCTACATGGACAACTAACTGGATCCTTTCGATTAGATTAGCTTTCATTATCTACGTAAATCCACCAAAATACGTGGTTTTAGCAGAAGCAGCAGTATTTGATACCAAAACCTTCAAAGTTCAAACATCCCGACCGACATACACAATCCCAAAGTCATCCAACTGGTAAACTCATTCTTCTCCGCCTCCGTGATCCTATTTCAATTAACTTAGTCAACTTATTACATTAGCATACAAACAAACTCATCAGGTTTATCCTGTTTCGGCATATTGTACTGCATCAGACTGAAATTGAAACACACACATTACATTACATCCTTTCACCCGAACTCTCAAGGATTATCTTTACTTTTACCTAAGCACACATCCCTTAGAACCTATCTCTCAGTAGATTTAAGCAAGGCAAGGGGATCCCTATTGTTTAGTTGACGATGGTATTGGAATACTGAATCGGGTTGAATCCAAGGTTCTATCAATATTCTCATCATATACTGCTCCATTTAGGCATTCTCAAAGCGGAAGCGGAAGCAGACTTCATTTCACTTTACCATTCACCAAATTTTACAACAAACATTGGAGTTTGATTCTTACATCTAAATAGAGTAAAAGTAGTGGAAACCATACATACATTTGTTAGGAGAAATCATTGAGCAATCCACTCGGTTGATTTTAAACCCTTTCCTAAAGTTTAAGTAAAATCTCATTAAAACTAAAGTAAACATTTGCCATGATGAGTCTTTCCTTACAGCGTTTGCCACTACTGATTTGCTTAGAAAGAAAAATAACCGATTCTTAAAGTGATGAACGTGGAATAAATTCTTGTTGAGTGTTGAGAACGTGCCTCAAATTGACGAATTGCCTCTCCATTAAAATTGTATCTTATCTTATGCAGATTAACGTGCAACGTCCTAAGACAAAAATACTTATTGATTAGAGATAAAAATGTGAGTTTTCAAGTTCCAATTTATATATTCAGTTTCCCTCAGAGCTTTGAGCAGGAGCCGGAGCCGGAGCCGGTGCTAATAAACAGATAATTGACTCTGACTCTGAGGCTTATTTGTAAATAGGGAATAAAACACCTTTTGATATTCTAGTAATGTAAGTTTGTAGTTCATACTGAACCCTATACAAACATGCCAAAAACAAAAGTCGACTATAATAGCATATTGATTCATAAAGCTGAATTTTAGTTGCATTTTTGTTATTGTTGCCGTCTGAGGAAATTTCCAGGCTAAAATTTCTGTCCGTGGTTGATACCTTCCGAGGATATCATTTTAGTCATGAAATCATCCCATGGTGGAGGAAGCTGGCATTTTAGAAGTAGCCTAATCAAGGAAGTTGGCCTGTTTCTAGAGTCAATTTGAAATAATTTAATCCTTCGTTTCAGTATTATTCGTAACTGAAAACGCTTATTAACCTATCTACCTTGCTCATATATTAGCTGCAGAAATCGCATATTTCCATCAATTTTAGTTATACTTGGGTCGCCCAAATCATGATTTTTGCGTGGATAGGGAAGTTCTTTTATTAATCGAGTGATATGATGAGGTAAATTGAACTTTTTAACAAGTTCAAGAAACGAATTTATTTACTCGCTCACTTTCTACTTTAAATTAGTGATGATAACGACTAACGAAACTGATAAAAAGCCCTCACTGACCCTCTACGTATGTAATTACCTTTAATTAACCATTAACTCTTCAGATTAAAACAATACGAATAAACAAAAGAGCTGGGAAAGGTGTGCATTATAGATTTGCACACAGAACTACATTTTTTTGAAGTCTGGAAAACAAAAAAAAAACTCGTCACATCCCAGATCAAGGCTTCAGATTACATTCATCAAAAGTCAAGTCTAGCATGTTTGAAACTACAGATATAGTAATAATGACAATATAAACATACATAAAAGGCTTTTAAAATGGTGAAGTTAAATAACCCAAAACATCAAATCAAACAGACAAGCAGACAGACATAGTATATATCTACTTCTACGTCGAAAGGCATCAATAGTAAAAAAGCTCACAAAATCAACTAATGACTTTGATGATAAGTCTGGACACCCAGCCACTCTAAAACAATAGAGGGGCGTTTTTGAGCTAATTACCCATCTAGATAAAATACATAATGACCCATGGTATAAAATGATTAACACGTAGCTAATTTGCCTGAATCCCTCTCTACGTTTAACGGAAACAATAACTTAACTTCCTACTCTCGTCAGCTAACATTTTATTGAAAAAGCAACAAAATGGATCCCTATCTCCAAATCGTAAACACAAATCTTCTAGGCGAAGGCCCTCATTGGAATGGACAAAAGGGTGAGCTTATCTATGTGGACATCGAAAATCCGGAGGTTCATCGATACGTCCCTGCAACTAATGAACACACTAAAGTTACGATTGGTAAGTGTATCTTGGACATAACTGAAACTAGCATAACCACTCCGCTCATTTTTCATGGATTAAAATTGAAAGCAATGCACCACTGAATTTTTTATGTGTACTTGGTTTTCATTATTTTGATTACTTTCGACAGCCGATGGTCGAGTATCACTAGTGGTTCCCGTTGAAGGGAAACCAAATCAATACATTATTTCTGTGGAACGAACGCTCCGACTTATGGAATGGGATGGGCAATCTACCACTCCCACAAGTTTGACAACACTTGCAACCGTTGAGCCAAACATGCCTCAGAATCGGTTCAATGATGGGAAATGTGACAGCCTTGGGCGTCTTTGGGCAGGTAATAAATATCCCATCACAATAAAGTTGTGACACAATATGTCACGGAAATAAGGGGAAAGAAAAACCAAGAACATGCATCCTCTACGCTTCTGTACATACTATAGTAAGAGGCCTAGATATTATATTAATCATCATAATGTCCTTAATATTGTACAGGGACTATGACCGAAGGCACTGGTCCGCCTCAAGGAACCCTATACAGGCTGAACAGCAATGGTACTACGACAAGTGGACTAGTTACTAATGTAGGGACTTCGAACGGACTGGCTTGGAACAGTGACAATACAGTTTTCTACTACATTGATACTTCGACAAGGAAAGTGGATGCCTTTGATTATGAGCCAGTAGCAGGAACTATTTGTAGGCGGAAATAAAACTGACAAACTCATAAAATTTTAATGAAACCACGCGAATGATTATTCGTTTCTACTATTCTTAATTAGCTAATCGACGAACCGTCTATGATTTCGGGCCTAATCAAGAAGCAGGAAGCCCTGATGGGATGACTATTGATGCAAATGGCAACTTATGGGTTGGCTGCTGGGGCGGAGCGCAGGTAGAGTAGAAAACTTTTCTCCCTAAAGATTTTCATGTCATAATTAGCCAATTTATGATTATGGAGATGAAAGAATATGAAAGTATTTTGGTGACATTAGTTTATTTTTTCTAGATAATTCAACTGGATCCCCGCGTTGGGCGTAAGATGCAATCTATTTCCTTCCCAGCGGCGAACATCACTTCGGCTGCTTTTGGAGGGCCTAATTTGGATATTCTCTATGTTACGTCTGCAAGATCCGGTTTATCTCAGATTGACCTACTTGGACAGCCTGCTGCTGGAGCAGTGTACCAAATAACCAATACAGGAGCAAAGGGCATGTCAGCAGGATATAATTATAAGATGAACAATCCTCTTATATAATATCGAGTTGTCTGTCTATGGAAATCCACATTTTTGCTCCGATTTTGATAATTTTAGTCTCTAATAATTGCAAATAAATTCAGCTTTATGGTTAAGGGAGTTTAGTTGCGGAAACATCTGATCTTGACCCTTAAAAAGGTCAAAACTATGGCGCTAATGTATATCTTGACCAATGTCGCCCATCTTGGTGTCAAATTAAAGGTATTGACCTAGCGGTTGCATGTAATTGGGGTTGGCCTGGAGAAGATGTACCCCTCGACCTAGAAAAAGCCAAAACTATGGCGCTAATGTATATCTTAACCGATTTCGCCCATCTTGGTGTCAAATTAAAGGTATGGACCCAGCGGTTGCATGTAATTGGGGTTGGCCTGGAGAAGGTGTGCCCCTAAAGGTCAAAACTATGGCGCTAATGTATATCTTAACCGATTTCGCCCATCTTGGTGTCAAATTAAAAGTATCAATCTACCAGTTGTACACAGTGAAAGTTGGGGTTCGTTTGGAGTAGGTGTACCACTTGACCTTAAAATAGGTCAATCGTTTTCTAGATTAGCCATTTGAAACTGGCTTTGCGCGCCTAGTAGGAAATAATCCGCAGGTTTACGGTCATTTAGCTTTCCGTCTTTTTAAGTTTTCGTTAAATACAACCTTAAAATAACGTTTGAATTTAAATATGGCTATGTAAAAGGGTAATAAAGTTCATTGCCTGATTATTGCTTTTTTATTCAAGCTATTCACCAGAAAACGAATCCTCCCACTTTATCATACAATTTAAAAGCAACCTTTACCTTGCTTATCCATGAAAAGCTTATGCTCAATACTGTATGTATGGCAAACATGAGTACTTGTCTGTCGATGTAAAGCCCCATTCTCTTCATATTCTGGTACTGCTATCGAGCAATATACAAATATTTATTCTGAATGATAAGTCCTGAAAAGGCTTATATATTTACCACAGGAATCAAATCGATCCTTTCCATTCCACTTCCCGTCCCGTGGATAAAGCAGCGCATAAATATTCTATTAGTTTATCTATGAAACACCCATAAACAACAATACAAAAATGAAAACGACCGATAAGATTAAACTGCAATTCACTATTCAATAAAGTAAATCAACCAATTAGCTTAAAACAATAGTCAATACACCAGTATACGTCCTTTCAACAACAGGAAATTACCGTTGTTATACTACTATTCAGTACAACCATTAAAATGGTATCCTCGATTTCAATGTCAATCAACTACAAATAGTTTTTCACTCATTTTTCTCCACTAATCATGCAGAAACTAGTTTACAGTCTTTTAACCGAAAAAGCGATCAGCCAGATAGACAAAGTAAGTCTACATTCTACATTCATCCATATCCACATTAGTACTAACTTTCCATTGACTACCCACTACCTGCCTTGCATGTATGAAATAATGCGAAGCAGATTTCACTAACATAAACACAAGATGAATTACGAGCAAAACAGAACAATGCACTTTCTCCATTCTCCATTTACTAACACAAACACTGCCCCATTAAACTAAAGCTGTAGTTTCAAACACCATACAATTGTGCACTTATATGGTTTATCACTATCACACTGTCCTACGACAGAGTTTGATTAAACCATTTTCTACGCATCCATAAGAATATACACGACAAAATGTCTTGAGCTAGCTTGTTCAGTTCAGCCAACCCTTCACAAACAATTGAACTAAAGGTTTTGGAAATAATCCAGTCTGTTTGTGAAGTTTACAATCCCAAAGGATAATCTATGATCTTTGACTCTATTTAAATTGAAAATAGAGGGGAAGGAGCTGGTAGAAGTAGTTTATCCAATCCAAACGCACTGTGTTTAAGTGTACATTACTATCACTCTCCCACTTTACTTTTACTTCAGTACCTTTTCACTTGTATTCCTAATAGTGGTAAGAATAATACTAAACTCATTGGCATCTTCCAGAATACTACTAGTTCTATTAACTATTAAATTCAACTTTCTCTGCAACCAACCAGACAGAGTTAAAAACCCACATGTCCTTGGTAGGTTGACTACAAAGGAACGTACACATTAAATTCATACACTTTAAATCAAATCTGCTAATTCAACAGCTAGATATCCTTCTTAAAAGATAAAGTTCAGTAAATAATGATAACTGAAGAAACTATTTCATTCTTACTTTAGTCCAACGGAGGAATTGGAGAAACGTCGGAGAAAGCACAACTACCTAGACATGGACTCGTTTATTTGGGAGTAATATCTAACTAAAACGACTAGAAATCACACACTAAATCTTTACAATGCAAAGCCTTTTAGATTGATGTAGGCTCTTATTTTGACATTGTATGCCACTGGCTCACTAGCTGGAAAGCCACTTGTAAGTAATACTGAATGATGTGTCCTCTGACAGTAAAGGAATAAATAAATAAGGTAAATAGATAAAGTTAAGCTAAAATTGTTCCCAAAGTTTGACAGGAAAATATTCTTACAACGCAATAAAAATAAAAATGCACGTTATTACATTACTTTCACTCACACTTCACAGCAAGTTTCATCCAAATTCATTAGATGCTTATTTATAAAGGTAGCATGGCAGCTATCATGATTTAATAATGACAATAATAATAATAGTTAGTTTAGCTATCCTTGACTTCTACGAGCCTCATCTCTGACCCATGTTACTACTACTACTTCATTTCAACTATCTGCAACACTCGATGTGTAATGTAATTATGTCTAGTTCAAACACGTTACTATTAGTAGCTAGTCAGTCTATTGAAAGCACACTTTGTGCACATTAATAGACTACTACGGATATCCGCCAACTTGGCGTTTTAGATAATCTAGTTAGTAACTTCTGATGTGATCCTCGACTTGGCTGTGCTCGATTGCTTATGGTATACAACATAAAGATAAAGAGGCACTAATGCGAGTAGGTGAACTGAATTCACTCACTCCTAAAAAGCATTAAACAAACTTGGGCTGTGTGTGTGAGTTCATAAAGGCGGTTTCGAAAACTACAATTATTGCAGCTTGGTTCCTTAATAATTTAAGTGTCTGTCCAACCCTGATTGCCTCACAGTGTATACATAAAGCGCTGGTAGTTGACAATCAGTTGAAAACCATAGGTGATAAATTATCATGCTTTTAATTGAGCAGTAGAGTGTTCTGTTAAGGGTAGTGCCTGTTGTTATGTACAATAACAGTTTATTTTAAGTAGCTTTCTCTTCTCTGCTTTCACCTATACCTTACTGCTTGCTGGCCTTGGCTGGGTGGTTGAGTGGTTCCTTCCATGGATCTCTTGACTAACCCTTCACCTTCAGTTGAGAAGGGGGGC
>JAQFZX010003624.1:0-11394 GCA_034682405.1 Hydroisotoma schaefferi | reverse complement strand
GAATTTGCTATCGTATGAAATACGCTGTTTTTATTGTAGTTTCATTTGAGTACACTAATTCTTCACTATTACAATAACATTGCTTTATAGTTTATTTCTTACAATATACAATGAGAATCTCTAAAAACTGATTATGTACTACTAGTTGCATTCATACACACAAAGTTTACTTATTATACTTAAGAGGTTAGGATGGAGATTATACTAAGTAAAGACAAGATCATGGCTAAGATTAGATGTACGTCTGTCAAGTAAAGTTACAGCAGGGGTTGTTCAAGCATTTCATGCATGACCATTTCCATCGTTTCGTCTTTCCTAGGGTCAATAGTAGTAGCAGCAGAATATTCGTTCTGCAAATTGGGGGGTGAAATATTTTCCGTGGTTACTGGGTCCGATTTCTCCTTGAGATTTGCATTCGTATGGTCATTATTATTATCAGAACCGGAAGAAACTGTGGCTTGTTTGTCATCTTCGACTGATTTTTTTGTCCTCCAATGGTCAAAGAACCTGGAGTACAAGGAGGGGAAGACTCCTAGCTGAATTTCCCAAGCACAATTTTTTGAAATAGCTTTACAATCCGAATATTCCAAGTTCTTCAGCTTATGGTCAATCTGACGGTCAGCTACGGACATTATTTCCTGATTTATCATCCTCTCGAGAGTTTCTCCAAGGGCCTGTTCCAGACTGGGAGATTTTTCTGGTACTTCTGGCTTCATTTCCAAAATTCTCAGCCGATTTTCAAGTTTTATCATCCGATTGTACTGACAGGACATGATCAGTCCGAGTATGGCAGCGAGAAATAGAAAGGCGATTACAAGAAACGTTCCCGAACCCCTTTCTCTTGAATTGTACTTAACGGGAAAAAGCGTTCGTATCAATAAATTATACTGTTGGGCGTAAATTACCATAGGTATTTCAAAATCCTGTATTTTTAAACGGGCTTGTCTTACAGTCACTGGTGGAGTTTTATTAGAGAATACCGAGTCTGAGTATTTGCTGTTATTCCGTGGACCATCGCCGTCAGCACCATTAATATTACCTGTGGGACTGGTATTGGTACTGTAGTTTGGTAAAGTCCAATGGGTGGGATTGTCCTCATCTTCTGTATGGGCAGTGTCAATCAAGTCTTTAGCAGGGTATAATACGTTCCCATTGGCGTCACTGATACTATTTGGACTAAGAGCCCAACTGCCGGCGGACTTAGATAGTCCGACTTCCTGGATATTATCGCCATCCGTGTCCACTGGGAAGGTATCGAGACTTCTGCTTTGTCGAGTTGTTTTTGCTGTACTTGTACTTGCTTTTACAGGAGAGTTTATTTACAGTTTTTGCATATAGCACAGAATAAAAAGCAATTAAGTTGTGTAGCTTTAAAAAGTGTACCTTTATCCAACTTTTGTGAAGAAATGCGTTTACCAAGGCACTTTCCACAGGTTTTGATTTCCAAAGTTTTTTCCAAAACACGATTCATCTATTTAAGAATTTTGTAAGCTTGACTTTTTGATTTATGATACCTCTTGAGTTTAATTAAACTGTACTTACAGTTACTTCGACTTGGAATCAGTTTTCTAGTAGGCTGGCCAGAAAATGATGATATGACAATGAGTGACTTATTTTAAAGTGCAAGAGTTGCAGTTGCAATGCAATGTGTTGGGTCGGATATATTTCCAGAATTGGGAATAATTATAACTGATTGCTGCTTTAGTACCGTGCAGACTTTTTCCCGTTTATAAAGTCTAGGCAACATAATTTTCTTCTTCATCTAATACAAGACTACGGTCACGTTATGACGTGCCTTCGGTATGGATCGAGGTATAAGATTGCCTTTTGAAATGTAAAAGTATTTATATGCATGATGATTAGGCTACACGAGAGATATTTCCAATTCTTGCTTTCACTTTTTCTCAATAAAATGTAAGCAAAAGCTCATTTTTTTCATTTTTGTATTGAATGGATTCATGTGGTGACCAAACTGACGACCAAGCATAAAAGATTCATGTTCATTTTTGTAATATTAATAAAATCAAGGAGTTTTAGGGTGTTTCCGGCCTTGAAAATGAAATGTTTCCACCGATTTTTACTACCATAACAGGCCAATGCTTTCAAATTAATTGACTAGATAATGCATAATATCAAACCGTTAATCATACTGCTCGGTTTGCACATTTTCGTAGTCTAAAAGACTACTGTAAAATAATTCTTGTTTTAATATATCCTGTTCTATGCTAATAGGTTACGACGGGCAAAAACTATCAATAGAAAATTATTCCCTCTAGAACATTAGTTGGAATAAGATAAGGTGATTAAACTTCATTACACTCCATTTGTAACCGATCTCAAAAAACTTAATTATCTCATTGCGTAGTTGGGTTCATCGTTTATATTATGACATCGTTTTGTTCATAGTCAAATTTATCAATTTATCTGCGGTTAAAAACTGCAAATGTTGCATGAGTAAATAGGGATAAAAACATAGGATATTGACTAATGTTTTTGTCTATTATAAAACGATACATGACGTTGGTTATTGTACAATTTTCCTTATAATTTCCCACCGAACGTTACTGCTTTCTTGCAAGCACTACTTTTAATAATGCTTTTTACTTTAATTGAGCCAGTAGAATAAACTTTCTATGCAACATATATATATATATGCAGTTAGAAAAAATATTTCTGTGTTTACCGTAAAAATTTACAGGCTATGCAAAATAAAGTTACAGTACAGTTTGAAAATCAGGATATCTTATAATCCGCTGATGTTCGTAAATTAGTAGTTTATTTAAAGTGTTAAAATTTTGCATCACCAGCCCAAGTTGGAGTTACTGTTAGTTCAATTAATTTAAATTAAAGTTAAATTCAATATGGGGATTCATCACCATATTGATCGTGCAATCGCTGTAGTGTCTTGTGTAAGCTTCAGGATTTATTTTTATAAAAAAATTTAAAAAATGGCAGAATTTGAAAGTAGTTTCTGGAAACAATGCAGATGTTTGTTAAGTCCAACAAATGTGAGGAATGTATTCAATTTTTCAGATTTTAGGTATCATCGTTCTTCTCATATCAATGTGGACGTTTTGTTCAATAATTTACCAAAATAAAGATCACGAAGAATCCTCCGGGCGAAGTGACTCGTCACAACCCGTATCTTCAATTCCGCCGGTACTAATGATTGAAAATAGGCAGTATACTTTGGAGGAGGATGCAAATAGAAAGGAAACTAACGATGACAAATCCATTTCTTTCTGGACAACATTTGAAACCATGCCCGAAACTTTTAAGGGGATGATAATCGGATGTGCTTGGATAACATTTATAGGTGCTGTGCTGCAGATCATCAGCTCACTTTGTATTGTAGTCAGCACTAAAAATGTAGGGTTGAAAGCTTTTTTTTTAATTTTAAAACTTGTGTTTCAAATTTTTTTGTAAGCATGGAACTTTTTACATTTCAGAATGTGAGACAACGATCTAGATGCATGGTGGCTGTACATTTTATAGCATTTCTAATTCTCCTTGGAACCCTCTTTACTCCTGCGGCTTATGACCGAACCAATGACAGATTTGCGTCTATAACCTCGTTTAATGCGAGGTTCAAGATGAGTTTAAAAGAAATACAGGAGGAGGGTTTGATAAAATTCTTCATTAGTGATTTGCACGCTTACTACACTGTCCTTTTGGTGGATTCTGGATTTCTATTTATAAGCATGATTACTGTCTCTTGCCTTATGCAGTTTGACACAAGAGATAAAGTGGACCTGAATGATAGGTACAGGGTACAGCAAGCGATTTTATAGGCAGAGTGTAAAGCATTTCGTCGGTTATGCTAGTACTAATATGTAAGATGCCTGATTTTGCTCAAAGTTAATTTTTACTGTGTATTTTATTCATTACTCTACGAATCGCTGAGTCATTTTTTGTGAAACCTTATGAAATGAATAATGTTGACTAAGAAAACCAAATGTTGACCGCACTATAGTAAAGACCAATTTTGGATGTAATTCGTGTTCCCTGCATTAAATAATTTCGGCAGTAAACGAATTTTACCGTTGAAAATTTGGCAAAGCGTGTGCCTGATGATGCAATACATGTTTTCAGTTCGGGATGTGGTTAAAAAAACATGAAAATATTCCTTACTGTTAAAATAAATCCACTTCTGATTATAAAATAATAGTGCAGCCTTGGATTTTTTTACTGTATTAAACCTCAAACATAGGAAACTAAATTAGAGAAACAAAGGTAATTGAAAGCTTTCGACGAGAACGGGAAAAAACTCAGACAGCCACAGCCTTCATGCAGTTACTTGTATACTGTCTAATAAAATAAATTTTTTGATGCTTTAGCTGCAGTAATACTTACTTAAATCATTAAATTCTGAATTTAAGTTTTCAAATGGCTAAATCCCAATTTAAAAACCCAATGTCGTCGATTGCCATTATAATCACTGTTTTGATTCTTCAAGTAAAGCTACCAGGAGCATTTTCTTTAGAGTCGAAAACAAAGTTTTGTTCAGGTTTTGAATCCTCTGATACCACCAAAAAAGGCCCCCAATTTAATTTCTCAACCAGGAAGTCCTTCGAAGGACTTGTTAAAACAACGGCTCAAGGAAGGATGGATGAAGAGTTGGTTATAAACAGGACAAGTATTTTTGAAATTCATTTAAACTGTTTTGCTCCATATCCCATTGATTTCACCTTCTCTGGACATTTGGTAAGGCGGAGTTGTATTAAAATGGTCATACTTTAGATCACACGAATATAACGAAAGATAAAATGGTGGTTGTATCTATATAGTAATTTACTGAATTGGCAGTACGAAAATCATTCTTTACGTCCTTACGTCTACGTATCATAAAAAGTGCTTTTCCCAAAAGATGTTACCACTAAACTTCATTTTTATTGCCAACTGTCTTTATGTCCCATTTTTTTATTACCTCTTTAAGATTAATGTCTCTCAATAAAAGGGAAAATGATTTAGTATATTTTTGAGAAGCACATGTACGCACGACATACTGAGGCTTAACTTAATGGTGTAAATTTAATCAACCAAGTTAATAGGGTGATTTATCCATTTAATGATCCAATAATTATGCACTCCTGTCACCTCGAACAGATAGGAATAGCAATACAATTATACTAAATAAAAGTAGGTATATTTATCTATCCATAATATAGAGCAATCAACACGCTCAGGTAAAGACATTTGTAAGCTCATTCATAAAGTCTGGAGAACGAGGGGCTCTGCTGAAGGCTCATTGCTACCATGTTAATGTGACACTTGAGACTTATGAAGAAATTACCGGAAATTACTCCTGCTTTTCGGTAGATCAACCTGATGAGCTCCGAAGCTCTAAGTATATCTATGTATTTCGTAAGACTAATTAAATCCTTGTTCATTTATTATGGGTAGTTCAATGTTGTCAGTGAGCGTAAATATAAAGTACATGACAGCTTTGTATGGTTCGCTAATTGAAAACATAGTTGATTGATTTAATTTCGACTTGTAACATCAGCTCCCGAGGGGATTTTACTCAGACGGGGTCAAAATGTTTCCATAATTGCTGAGCCAGGTCAACTCACGGTAGTACTCCCTTGTGCAACTTCAAAGCCTAACTTGACAGATGAGGTTCAACTTGTGAAGCTTGACGGGGTAGGTTATCTTTCCGGGCAGCGTTTGTCTGCGGAAACGTTTGTTTTTCCAATGAGTAATCCAGTTTTGAAATACAAATGTTTATTTGAACATAGGAGGATAGTGGAAGTTGGTTGCTCCCGTCAAAAGCCCTTAATTACAGCTCTAGAGTTGGCTTTGAAATGACTATCTTTGAAGGATATCGTAAGGAAGATACAATGAATAAAGTATTGGGTCAGGGACAAAATGGTCAAATGATGGGTTATCAATGTAAAGTCGCAAAGGATTTTATAAATATTAGGGTCACTCAGCAAGGTTAGAATAAATTAAAGTAACCTAAGCTATTCTGTAAGAGATTTGACCTTAAATTATAATAAGGTCCACTACGGATTCTTGAACTAATTAATGTTAATTTATTCTGATCCTATCGTAGATTGGAAAACTGAACCGAACATGAACATATTGAAATATAAAATTGGCGATAAAATAAACCTAAAATGCATGTCAATGGAGGAGATATATATATCAGTAAAGAACATAATCCCTGGTGGGAATTTCCCAGAAAAGATCAATGGGAGCTTAACGGAATTACACTATTTTGGCAAAAACAAAAGTTCAAACTTTAAATATGAAGTTCACTATCTATCACACGAACTAAACCAAACAGAAAGTTTGACCGCGGAGTGTAAGAGGGTTAGAGACAATGGAACTTTATTTGCGTGGAGGATTACAGTCTTAAATGGCAAGCTTACAATTTTTTATGCAGCTACATTTGTAATTCAGTTGGGGTTTTAAAAGGCTATAAGCTGTTAAATTTACAATTGCTGAACTGCAGAACTACGTAGGAATGGTTTACTTGATCCCAGTCAGATTACTGCTCTGTGCGAAAAATCAAAGTTGATTGTCCATTACTCATGCCACAACTGGGTTGAATGTCGGATGAATAAGTGTCTCAGGAATGTGAGATTCGAATTTTAGATAGTTTACATTTAGTCATAAAAATGATTTAAAACGTCTTATTTCCGTTATTTAACGGATAATGATGCACATTTAGGATAGAACATGTGAAAGAGCGCACAACAATTGCCACAATGACATGAGTTGCATTCCTGATGGAATAGTCCAATGCGTTAATGATGATGGAGAGCTTTCTCAAATTTACTTTTCGGGTTTAAATCGATCAAATCACTGTAACAGACTTGTTTCTAAAAGTTCTTGCTGATATTGATAAAAATAGGCTTGAATCTAAATGCACATTTCTGATAAGATACCGACTGGAAAGCTGCACCTGAAGAGGACGTGTTTCGCATCCGTCTAGTCCACATTAATGACACCAAAAAGAAAGCATTGGACTCGAGAAAATCACTCCACCAGCTTGTTTGTGAGGGTTCGAACTTTGTATTTTCAGCAGGGTTTCAATGGTCACTTAATTTGAAGAATGGATCCACCGTAGATCTGATGGAAAAAGATTTATATGGTGGGACAAATACATGTAATTAAATTCCCATTTCTTCCTGTAGATACAACCAGTCATTTTAATACAAACAATTTCTTCACCGACGCATAATGTAGGATTCAGACCCCAACGAACAATCTCCTGGGGTTCAAGACGCGCAATATTGTCGAGTAGTTTAATCCTTCCAGAAAATGTTCTCGACAATAAGACATCAGACATGGTACAAGCGCTGAGTTGTTTGGCTCCAATCTGGAACACTACTAAATGGATGAATGAAACCCTGGATTTGAAGCAGATTAAAAGCATGTTGGGAGATTTAGAGCACACAATGGTAGACTCTACGTGGGGAAAAGATAGTAAGAATGAGCTACAAATTACATGTATTGTAAAGAAAACGTTCAAATTACTATACGCTTGTATGACAAATTTTAAATTTAAACTACAGTCTCAGCAGTCGTGGCCAACTCTGCAAATCGAGAGCTACCTCCTAAGATTATATTTTTCTTACTGCATGCCGTAGCGTTCATGAGGTACATCGTTGGACGATAATAAGTTTCACTTATTGTATTCTAACATTGATGATGCAATCAGCAGATGCATATTTATAGACCACGTTGTAAACGAATGATCTTATCCACCTAAATGCTGTAATTTTATAATTTATTATGTATTAATGAAGTCATCATAAGCAATAACAATACTAATCATTATTGGCCTATTCAAGTAATTTATCAAGACGGTCAAGACCATGTTTAAACCTTGAGATGTAAAACCCCAACTTTATGTGCGAAATTTAATTAAACAAATGAATAATTATATATCATGATTAACTTAAGTTTTTTTTAGAAGATTAGCAAACGTTTACTTTTAAGTATCAATTGTGTATGCATTAAATTATCGAACAAACCAAAGAATCACAAATGGATGTTTGTTAATGTTGATTGAGTACTTCTTTCCTAGTATTCAGTGACAGTTGCAAATTTGCAATTATATAAGCTGCAAAAACCATGAAAGGAAAGGATGATGAAAGTACAGGATCCCTGCCCTTCTTTTTTAACTAAAACATAAATACTTTGTCGACCAACTATTTTCCTATAAATGCTTTAAATGTAAAGCTTTCTGAAGCTTCTGAAAAAGCTTTAAAGTTGCCATCAGTTTTTTTTGGTAGAGTATAAGTAATCTAGGCGTAGGAGTAGGCAAACATCGTCATCATTGGTGGCATGGCTGCAACTGCAAGAATAGGTATGTGTAATACGAAAGAGGTTCGATTATACTGTACAAAATTAATGCACTACAGCTTACAGGCTTCCGACTTATTAGTTGCGACATCCTCGGCATTCTATTACGGCATTATAATTTTTATAGATGTTGATGGGAAAGTGAACAGTACAGTAGCCAGATTTTATGTTATAGATTGCAAAAGCTTGTCAAAGCCATTTATTTCCAGTTCCGAGGAAAAGTTAACAAAAAGTTTCCTTTTGATGAAGAAAGAGTCGTTTTAACGAGGTAGACAAGCGTCAAATACTTATGGGGCGTGGGTAGCTATTTAGTAGTTGGGTACTTGCTAACAAAAGCGTTACTTTTCTCTGCTTTATTCTCTTTTCTGTAACACATTTATAATTAAACTTACTTCATAAATTTCCTTTCTCTGGAACCTTTAACATGAAAAGTAAATTAGAAAGTCGATATTTTCGTCTCCTCGATCTCATTATTTATTATAACATCTACGTTATAAAGTTAGATTTTTCTGTTAAAATTATGAAATGCGACACAATTTCTGATTATAGAGTTGATTGACAAAGAGACCATTTCGATTTATTTCACTATAATAACCGACTGAAAATCGCACACCACATCCAGCCGTCAACTTCAACATCAACATTAGAGACAAGGATGTCCAACACAGTCACTGTGTACCGAATCGAAGCAACGAGAATTTATATCGAGCTCGTTTTCTATTCCTGCATGATTTATTACCTGTTCTACTATGACCTATTCGGGAATACTTTCTCTGTTAAAATAAATCCTACTGCTTATGCTCCTTAACGAATTATACCAGCATAGTGTAGTGGCATTATTCTAACCTAACAGAGATGATGATTATAATAGACAAGGTTTAAAATAACCCTTCCGTTTCCCAGCAGCCAACCCTACACTGCATTCGCCCTCACGTTAATGGTCGTTGATACGAATGAATGAATGGAACTGAAGCTCGGACTCGATAGGTTTCCAGGGTTTTGTATTAACATCTCATTAAGAGGGTGCAGTTTAAGTGGTTACTTTTATACAGACTACTCGTTACTAGGAACTTCTTTGAAAGGTTACTTCTAACTTTTCTAGAATATCAGTTTTGAGAAAAATGACGACTTTACGGAGGGTGGCTTATGATGCGTTGGTCTGGTTTTTTATATTTTTATAATATGATAGAAGCTCATGAATCTATCAAGTGTTACGTTTATGTAGTCAGTAAAGTGGTTGGATTCATGTTTGTAGGAAAAGGCTTAAAGGTTTATTATCTATCTTACTCATTGCATACACAAGCTCTTAAGAAAGGCTTTCTTTTTACTTTCTCCTCCTTAGAATTACTAATCTGATTTCTGCAGGCGTATGGTAGCTTTTATCGGGATTTTTGGTTTGGGTTGGTATGATACTTTGGATAGGGAAAGAAGGATTTTATAGACAAGGGAGAGACTAATCTCTACAATTGTTTTAAAAGAGCTTATCTTTACTTCGTACTGTGATGGGAAATGTCCATTTATTAGAGGTTATTGGAGTCGACAAATTCTTACTGCAATGATCTAAATTAATGCTATTTCATTTTTTGGGGTCCTTAAATCCACTGTAAGCCAGTTTAACCTTTTCTACTCAGTTTAATTAACGGAATATTAAATTAACGATACCTTAAATAGTAAATTAAAGCCAAGCTGAACATAAATTCTGTCATTTTGTCGAGACTAGGACTAACTTTGCCATTATTTTCCATCACTAATGCTAATATTTAATGTATTACTCGATTAAGATATGCTGCTAGATGTAATAGGATGTAATGCTAGGCCGAGATAGGACTGGTAGATAAACTGTGAGTACTTGCTATCTTATTCCTATTACAGGCATTGCAGCAGCCCCGTCATGTCGGCTAGTTTCATGTTTCGACATCTTGGTTGGAAAGGGAATAAAATAAACACAAGACGTAAGGGAACTCTTGTATAGAACTAGAACCAGAAATTTGCTGAGCTACCAGATCAAATAGCAATTGCAATGCATCTTTACCTACACAAACCTTGCCAATGCCATTCAGATAAATCAACTAAGGCAAGGGATGCTGAACTTTGGGGAGGACAGGAGCAAATATTTGTGAAATGTGTCCAGAGAAAGTTGGCCGGGTGCTTTCTCCAAGCACAACTAAACTATGTAGTAATATTATTACTGTAGGAGTTGAGCTAGAACCTAGCTACGCTATTTGTAATAGGGTTTCCACGTATTTATTACAAAGGGACTGAGTAAGAGGAAGGGAGCCGTATAAATCAATCTTCTTTATGAAAAGAAAGGACACAAGCAACCTCTTCTGAACATCTCTTGTATTACATTTTAATACCGTCAATCGGATCAAAATACTTACTTCTCTCACTTTTATACTGGAAGTTTGATTAATTTAAAATGAAAAACCTACTTAGTGCAGCTAGCCGAGCCTGTCTAAGCCTTACTTCCTATAGAGGATTTTCTGGAAAGGGGGTGACACCCCTTTTAGGTCACTTCTTCTAGTCCTTACATTTAAACAACAATAAATTGTTTTATGCAGTGTGGATATTGATGTAATCGGGGTTCAAAATAATAATAATAATAACAAATAAAAACAGTTTGCATATCATTATTAAACTACCGTATTACGTCGAATAGTGTCCTCTCGCAAATAATATCCCCTTTTGAATAGTAGCCCCCTTTCAAGTTTGAGGCCTCCTCAAAAAGGCCAAAAACTCATTAGTGTCCCGGGACGCTATTCGAGACGATAAAATTGGAAATGGGAATAGAAAAGAGATTAAGGTATTTATACGGGGAGTTATAGGATCATTTCGTAGGAGGAATTATTTAGGGGGAATCAAAATCGGAAATACGGTTCGTGAACTTAAAGATTCCCCTTCCTGTACACAATCTACACGTTGATTAAAAAGAAGTATAGCATGAAATGAGATAGCAACTTTTATGCATGAAAACAGTGTGTCAAATTGAGTGTTGAAAATATGAATTGAGATTTGCTGCCTTGAGAAATTGTATTAGATCGTATAAGTCGCCCTTGCCCTTTTTCTTAGATATATAGT
>JAQFZX010003623.1:0-11396 GCA_034682405.1 Hydroisotoma schaefferi | reverse complement strand
CAAATAAACCACATTCAGAATGGTTTATGCATCACGTCATCCATCGATCCCATCATGGAATATAATTCTACAAGTACTTGAAAATTGATAAAACTTACAAAAAATCTGCGCTCGCACAAGTCACAAAAAACTGACAGCCGTTTGTGTCAGGGCCTTAAAAAAAGAGACAATTGTAAGTTTACTTTTACCATAACCAATTAATTAAAAATTCACAAGTAAATAAAAGTAAACGCTACCCGAATTGGCCATAGATAGTAGACCCGGTCCTTCATGACTCAAGGTGAAATTCTCGTCGTCGAAAGTAGGTCCATAAATACTCATAGATCCCGTTCCATCCGAATTCAAAAAGTCTCCACCTTGGCACATAAAATCTACAAAAAAACATAAGTTTATTAACTAAAATTATACGCGTGTGGACAAACCCAAAACCCCAAACAAAATGATAACCTCTACTACCTTTGATAACCCTGTGAAAAACGGAACCCTTGTAACCAATCGGTAACCCGTCTTTATTTTTCATCTCTCCGGTACAAAACTGCCTAAAATTTTCAGCTGTTCTGGGCGTCACATCCGAGAAAAGTTCAAAGATCATCCTTCCAACTTCCTACAAAAACCAAACAAATTCAAAAAGTTTAATGACTCTAATAAATCCACTTTATCATTAGTAAAACACCATTTAATAATACCATTGTTCCGATAGAAATATCCAAAAAAACCACCGGGTTTGTCGGCGATCTCAACTGACTGGATATTTGAGCCCAGGTTGGCATATTTCCACAATTAAACTTCTCACTTTTACTATCTTCAAATACAAAATAAAAATAACAAACTCCTACTTTTTTTTCCCCGATTTAAAAACTCTTCCAAATTACAAAAAAAATTATTTTGAAACACAAATCAGAAATCACCAAACAAAACAACAAACATTTAATTTAATCCCTTCGTCGAATACACCTTTCCCGCTTCGATTATTATCAACCTGCCCCAAATAAAATAAAATACCGTATTTCCCGAAATAAATGCCCTCTAAATAATTCCCCCTCGGTATAATGCCCCGCTACCTTTCCATGTTAAAATTGGGAATTTGCCTTTTCTTGCCCATTTAATAGAATTTCCAAATTTTCTTTCGAACTAATAATTCCCCAGAGGAATTATTTCGGGAAATATGGTCAAATAAAGTCATTAAATTTTTAAGACGCCTACGCCTACCTACGCCTAGCTAGCCAGCCAGCCTTTTTCTTGGACAAAGTGAACTATATTTATGATTTTCTTATCCATGTCGGTTTTTCATATCCTCGTTTAGTCTAATAATTTTTGAAGATTACATTAATAATAATTACATCCTGAAATCTATAAATTTATATTTACACACACCGGAAAGGTGTAAAAATCATATGCACGCGAGACTAAAAAATGGCAAAAAAATGAAATATCAAATCGTTAACTTTTTTTACTGGTAACGGCAGCTCATGAAACCTGGAAAAAGCATGAATCAGGGTCATTTTAGCGCTGTTTCTCCAGGTTAAAAAAAATCCCTAAACCAAATACAAACAAAAGTCGACCTAACGTTTTAACATTCCTGTAAATATTTCCAAAAAAGCATAAATTCGGACATCATCTATTTTTACATTTTTTTACATACAAAAAACCTCTTTTACGTCCTAAAAAAGTGTTAAAAATAGGTAAAAAACTCCCTCGCTCCACCTATGATTCCTCCCAGAGTTTTGTAAGTGCTAAAGTGTGATTTGAGAGTCCTCTATCCATTCCCCCCCTGTTGTCGAAGGAGAGAGAGGAAGCTGATGAGAGCTAAAAGGGCTATAGCCAATCAATTCATTCACGTTGTCCACATTTGATAAACTCTACCAAAACTACTCATCTATTTACTGCATTTTCTCCGTGCTCCTTATTCCATTTTATAACTCGTTTTGTCCAACAAATCAATTTCACTGCCGATTTAATTAAAGATTAAAATAACTTTTACCCAGGAGTAGTAGCATATTGGCCGCCTGGATCATATTTTTTTTGGGGGCACATTTTCGATTTATTCAGCCAAAGAACTGGGTATTCAAATCCCAAAAAGAAGTCTAAAAATATCGCACCGTGAGTGACCGACCGTACTGACCGTAGTAAAAGTACGCAATTGTATTACAGTTTCTAGATAAGCTACACGCTAGTTAGTATTGTTATTATTTTGTTACTTGTTGAGTTTATACAGGCTAAAAGTTGTCGTAAATTGCCAATAAGACTACCCTAAATCCTCGTCCAGAACCCGCGGGTTGTATATATATTTATATAGATGTTTCGAAGTATATTTAACAAGGGAGAGATACCCCTTTTAACATGTAGAGGATAGGGGTGTGGGGTAATTTAGAGGGAGGTTTATAGGCGAGGAGTTAGGGTACTTTGTTTTCTTGATTGGAATGAACAGTAAATAAATGAGTGTGGTTATTATTTTCAGTAACAATATGTCACCAATGCCAATGCAGCCGAAAATAGGGGAAGCCTCGTTGAAATTTGGTCCTGACTGGTTGAGAGCTCTTTCTTCGTCGGAAACGCCAGGAAGTCCCAACAGCAGTAATAATTCAGGTGGGGACAACAACGGCGGACGACACGGTTTCGGTTTTTCGGGTTGGGGTGGTGGAACTTCGGATCATATTCGTTCGGGACATTCTTCAAACCACAAAGATTACTCCTCTTCCAATCAGTTCGCTCCGACACCTTATAATCACCTTAATCAGTCTGTGAAAGAGGGGAAAGGAAATAGTCCATCCAATTCGATTTCCATTCGTTTCAAGCCATCCGAACATCGATTTACTCGAGAAGAGATGTTGGCCCTCTACGATAAAAATTTAGTAGCCCCATCTTTCCTGGTTAGTTTGGGAACGCTTTATATCGAAAAAATGCATCCTCCACTGGCCTTTTCTCAACCATCCGAGGAAGAGATAGTAAGTGGTTTAGGTTTTGAAGTTAAAGTAAGTGCAATATATGTTCAGTATGATGATAATATCCCTATTTTTTAGCGTATCTGGCACAGTCCTCAACCCGAATCGTCAAGACAAGGTTTGAGTGTTGCTCCCGTAGGAAGAGGCTACGCAGTTCGTGGTAGAGGTAGTGGCATTGACAGGGGACGTGGTCGAGGTCGAGGAAGTTACTATGGTGGAAGACCACACGAAGAAGAGGATCGAGGCTCATTTTCAAGACCGAGAAACTTCGAGCGTTCACAGGTTCGTAGCTTTGGTTTGGTCCAAAATTTCTTTTGGTGCAACGTACGTAGGTGTATGGTTTATGCTATGTCAGCACCCGTGTCAGTCGAGTAATTGTGAGTTAACTTTTCCGTACTTTTTGACAGAGTGTGCATGAAAGAGCGGCATGGGTTGAAAGAAATGGAACTGGACCCCCTGGAGTCCCACTTACACCTGAAGAAGGGGTACGACCTGGAGGTAGTTGGAGGAGTAGGGAATCGTTTGGGGGACGTAGGCACGAGGAAGGAAATGACGACGGATGGCGGAAGCCACGTTGGAGGCGAGGGGACGAAGAAGAAGAAGGTCATCGGAACAGTGGTGGTAACTCGCGGCGCTTGCAAAGGAGTTGGAGTGAGGACGAAAATCATGACAACATCCCGGAATGGTATTAAAACTTCGGGCGCTGGGCTGACTCTTCAATAATTTATTGTGAATGATCTATTTAACGTATAACTTCTCTTTTTTAATTAGGGCCAAGGACAATCCTATGGAGGAGAGTGGGACTTTTGACGCAAGCGGCGCGTTTCATGGCGAAGATCGAGTTAGTAAGAATAGAGAGTTTGATAGGAAAGCAGATAATGATAGTATGAAATCCAGAGTCGAATCCGAGCCCTCAGGATCTCATAATGACAGAGGTATTTAAGGTTCTTGTTCTACACATCGTATTATATGTGGTAGTGGTTTAAAACAGATGTCTTATAACAACACTTAATTTTAGTACAAAAACGGAACCCGGATAGAAGTGATTCTGTCAAACCTGTGATTCCAGCCTCTGTTAAAGAGGAACCGGAAACCTTATTGGAGAAAAGTGATCGTTCTGCTTCAATAAATAGAGTAGTTGACCGCCAGGAACACTTTTCCGCAACAGATAACCCGGTTAATAGTATTATTCACCACAAAATTGAAAATGATATGCAGAAAAGTGGGCAGGAAAAATTGCCAGAAAAACAGTATGGCAGCATGAATATTATAGATTCCCAACAACATAAGCAACATATTGCTAATTTACAGCATAAAATGTCATCCGTATCTCACGATAGCAGATTAGAAATAACTCATTCGTCACAGACTGTTTTAGAAAGGAGTAATACCGCAATGCAACAGCAAAATCGTATTGACATGCGAGCTTCCGTTAACTCGCATGACCCGAGCTCGATAAGAATACCTAACAATCGAAATATTGAAGATGACCATTATAGGAGGTATTCATTTAACTTTATGGCTACTTAATCTTTTTTCTACATCGTACACAGAAGTAAACGACCAAATAACTATTCAAACTTGCAGTATGACTGAAGAAGCAATGAACTTAGTGTCCAAATTAATTGAGGACGACGGTTCACGTTCGAACTCAGCCATTGCAGCTCTTCAGGCCCGACGAGGACCAACTAATGCAATTCCTCAGCAGTTGCTGACCAGTATTGTAAATACTGGCAGTGCGACTAATTCCCTTACTAGTAGTGTTGCCATGAATGACATATCTCGCAATTCTGGACTATCTAATATTCCCGTTGCAAATATTGCTAATCCCGTTCATGCGCCACCTGTCTCCCCAGCTTCATTTGATGTGTGGTTTTACCGTGATCCTCAAGGAAGTGTTCAGGGACCCTTTACGACGGAGGAAATGGGTCAGTGGTATACGCAAGGGTATTTCACTGCTAAGTTATTACTCCGAAGAGAATGCGACAAGGTCTTCATCACTCTGTCAGAAATGGGGAAACTGTACAACCGTAACCCATTTGTGCTGCATCCCGACTCCCCTCCTCCCCCTCCTATCCAGGTAAACAGAGTGAAATAAAGTAGGGATTTAGATACCAAAGTGTAATTTGTTACTCATGCGTTTTTTTTAATTATAGGACCCCGCGTCAAGTGCCTTAGACTATTCTCGGAAGGATATAAATGTACAAGCTCAAGCTCAGCTGCAACAAAGACAACAGCAGTTGCTTCAACAGAACATGTTGAGGGAGCAGCAACAACAGCAGCTTATGATGAAGTATGAGTTTCAAACATGTTTTAAATTTGAAATCAGGTTTAATGCAACTATATCACACTGTTTTGTATTTTCCGTAGTTTGAGCCATGGTAGGAAAGAAGAGTCAGCTTGGCAGGGTCAAAATATTTCGCATGCATCTCAATCTCAGCCTAACAGGGCTCCACCAAATCCTTCAGCTTTGACGCCAGAACAAATGCTGTTGATGAACATGGCTAAATCACAAGGACTTAACCCGGACAGGGATTCTAATACTATGGACCATCTGCAAGCGTTATTTCAAAGGCAGTATCAGGTGAATACTATTTTGCAACAAGGACCGAATTATCTTCAAATTTTAATTGAATCTATAGCTAATAGTGCTGACTCATTTAGATGAAAAACAACACTGAGGGGATTGTAAACCAACAAAGCCAGAAAAATGAATACGTAGATTTACTTACTAATCGCCATAATTCCTCTGTAAGATTTTTTAGCACACCTCACCTGTTTCGGTACTATTCTGTGAAATTCTTACTGATTACTAATTGAGCATGTTTATTTTTGTAGATTGATAATTCTAAGTCGCCTGTCCCTCCTCCGGATCCTATCCAGTCTCTTGTACACCAGTTGACCAGCATGACAAATACTCAGCAGCATCAAATTCAGCAGCAGCAAAACAAAAATCAATCTAATAAACCCGATATAAATCCGTGGGGAGTTCCTTCAGGAAACGTAATACATCAGTCTTCTCAGGGACAATGGGGAACTCACCCTAGTTCGGTTCCATGGGATTATCAGAATCAAAAGATGGTGAGTTCTTCTCTTGACCAGTCTTTAATATCTTCCCTAATTGTATAGTATGACAGAAGTAGAGTTTAAATTGACGTTGAATGACATCAATACTGTATTTGTTTCTATTTATTCCTTCTCTCCGAGTAGGAAACATTGTTAACAAGTTTATTTTTGGCCATTGACCATTGAGAACTATTAGATTACCGAAGTTTTGGGTGCCGGACGAGACTGTACGCGACATAATGGTTTAAGTCCCTGCTACTCTTAGGCTGAAGTCTCCTCTTCGCCGACAGGCAGGAGTTAAACTAGTATATAATAAGATATTAATATGTTTGATTCATACGAGCTCTCGTAAAAAAATGACAATGACTTAGAGGGAGAGCAGTATTTGCAGTAGTAGACCATCACGTCACAGTACCGTCCTGTCGCGTACCGTTCTGTAGTATACTCGAAGTTTTAAGTAGTGTTGAAACAGCTGAAGCATACTAAGCTTGTTATTGGTATTCGCGTCTGTACAAAGTACAATTACGTATAAGAATCCAGATTTCAGATATTAGTTATTCCAATTTAACAGTAGTAATTTAATTTTCATTTGACGATAAAGCATAATTCTGATTCTGAACTTGCTTAACTTCTAGTTTATGATAGGGAATTATAAGTTATTGATTTGTATTAACAACTTAAGGTCCAGAACGAAAAGCAGTAGTTCGATTATGTAATCCAGTGTTTATTTGTCACGTTCTTCAGTTATTTAATCGAGATTCGGTTGTTTGCCCTCATATTTTAGGTATTCAGTCGAGGATTTCATTTAGCTTTGATTAATTGACCATTTTAGCAACAAGAGGAAGAGCTTCGAACGCGTAAAGAAGAAGAAGAGGCTGAACGCAAAAGACTGCAGGAAGAAGAACGTAAAAGGTTAGAAGAACAGCAAAGACTTGAACGGAAACGTTTGGAAGAACAAAGGCTAGAGGACGAAAAGCAGAGGAAGATCAGAGAAGTATGCGGATATTTGAAACCTGATTCAAGTCATTCCTGAAAACTTTGATCTTACTAATATTCAATTTTTCTTAACTGGTATTTTAGGAGCAGTATTTACTTCAAAAGCAACAAGAAGAGCTGTTGAAGCAACAACAAGAAGCAGAGCTTGCTCGACAGAAAGAAATGAATCGTCAGAAAGAGCTCATGATGCAACGACAGCTGGAACAGCAACGTCTGCTAGAACAGCAGCGACAAATGCGAGACGTTAGTTTGTTCACGCATTTAAATTCTGTTCTAAGTAACTATTTATGCCATAGCCAAGTCTTTTTTTTAAATACAATTTTTAAATCTCAGGAACAAACTCGATTAGCAGAGGAGCAACAGAGGATAGAACAACAACGGCAAGATAAAGAGCGTAAAGAGAAAGAACGGATGGAGATGATGAGGCAAGAACGTGAAAGGCAAGAACAACATGCCAAAATGCAACAATTTACCTGGAACGCTGCTGCTCAACAGCCCATGCATACGGGAAGCAAAACGCTCTTAGAAATTCAACAAGAAGAAGCTATTAATCAAGAGAAAGAGTCTATTTTGAAGAAAAAGCAACAACAGGAACAGTTGCGTCAACAGCAAGAGCAGCAGCAAATACAGCATAACAAAGCCATAAATTTGAAATGGGCTCAGGGAGCTGCCCCACAGGTCAAAGTTGCAATTAAGTCGCTGACAGAAATTCAAGCTGAAGAACAAGCGAAGCTTCAAAAGGTATGTACAGCTCTAGGTAGGGTATTGGGGTTCGATTTATTTCTTATGGTGCGTTTACTTTACCGAGTGTGATTTTATTTAGCAACAAGAAAAAGAACGGGAAAAACGAGCTACTATTCAACATCAGCAAAATCAGCAACAAGCTTGGAGCGCGCAGCTAACGTGGGCAAACAGGGCTTCGGTTAGCTCCGCCAACGGATCTAGTAAATCCAATGGTACTTTTTCACAAATTTTTGTTTGTTTAAGTTTAATTAAAGAGGTCGGCCAAAAGTTTCTAAGCTGAACTACTGCTTCTTTTACAGGCGGTGTTTGGGGCGACGAGTCATCAGTTGCGTCCAAAGTCAAATCTTCCAGCAATAATCAATCTGCATCAAGCAATAACAGACCTCAGCAAGCGTCCACAGGAAAACGGGCCAAGGACGTCTCTGACGACTCGTTCATGAAGCTATTTTCAGTTCAAGATCAAGAGGGAGTGTCTCCCAAGGGAAATCGTCCTAAGCAGTCACCCTCAGTTTCTGCTATGAACAGTGTGCAGGATGATTTTACTCGTTGGTGCTTTGATAAGGTTCAAGGGATCGGAGGTGGCTCAGTTGACATTCCCACATTCGTGGGATTTCTGAAGGAAGTAGAATCTCCATATGAAGTTGGCGATTATGTCCGATCTTACTTAGGAGATGGCAAGGAAGCACGTGATTTCTCTCGCGAGTTCCTTGAGAGGCGCTCACGCTGGAAAAACGCTCGAAAGGACGGAGGTGGATCTTTTGAAGATAACTTGTGTCGGCCTGCAAGTGCTGTGAATCCAAATTCAAACGACTTCCAAGAAGTAAAGGTACTTTTTGAGCCTCTGGCATGTGTGAAAGCATCGTAATTTTGCTAAAGACTAAGCTTTCAATTTTGTTTCAAAGGCCAAGGGAAAGAAAACTAAGAAAGGAAAAATGCAGAAAGTGGATTCCAGGATTCTTGGCTTCAGTACATCCGCTGCAACTGATCGGTTGAATGTCGGAAACCGCGACTACGGAGACTCCACGGACTAATTACTCTACCAAACCCCATACCGCCACACCAAACCAAACTTTTACATCGATAAAGTTTTATAGTAAATCGCTCGTTCGGAGTAAAATATTGGAAATCGTTTTCACTATTTACTTAATATGAGAGCTATGAAGTTTGAATTACGGAAGAAACTAAGTGTCACGTTACAATGTATCTTTAAATATGAATATGAGGTAGAAAATTCGGTTCTGCCTACAGATGTTACAATATATTCAATCAAGAATAAAAATATATACGGAATTATTTATCTCAGCAAACGAAACGAACCCGATCTTGAACTTGTTCACTTATTTTATGTTCGATGCAAAAACCACATTTACGTGTTCGGGTCCAATTGTCAAGAATGCAAGTTTTCCGAATAGGTGATGCTGATGATGACTATAGGTATCACCATAATTTATTGAAACTTCATACGAAAACCACGGGGAGATGTTTGTAGCACATATTACAAAGAACAGATGGGTAAAGCTGCTAATTATTACGTAAATAAAAATTGTTGGGCTCTAGAGCTAGGAGGAATACAATACAAGTAGCATCTCATCAATCCGGAGATAATAATAACAATGAGGGCACTAAAATAAAAATCAAGGATCTGTATAAATTGACATGAGAATTAAAAATTCACGACTGCAAACAGTGTCAGATACCTTTAAACCATTAACAAACACACGATTTACTTCACCATAGAATAGCTCATAACAATAGCATTTATATTTATTGGTTTACTGAATTATTTGTAAGTTTCACAGTTTATTCAAGGTCCGGGAGATCTTCATCGTCATCCGAATCAGTCTCGTCCTTTTCTAAATCGTCTAAACTAGGTTTCGCTCCAGGCATACCTCCCATGTTACCGAGCCCTCCCATTTGTCTCATCATCTGAAAAACAATAAGCAAAAACTCAACTCAACTTCTTATTGTATATGACACCATTTGCCCTTTAACCACATGTGTAGTACTAATATTAATTGTCACGTCATCTCATACCTCTTCGAAATCGGTACCATCACCCCCGCCTCCCATGCCCATGCCTGGCATTCCCATTCCACCACCACCACCTCCGCCTCCTCCTCCCATTTCATCATCGGAATCATCTTCATCCTTCCACTTATTAAAATCGATCTTAAGCCAAGGGCACTTTGCCTGAGACTTGGTCAACCGGGGCCAAAACTTTTCTTCCTCCTTCTTGAGACAAAATTCAATATTTCGAGGTCGGACTACGTGTAGAGAGTTATCGGGAAGTATAGATCCAAAGAAGTCAAGTTTCGTTTCGTAATCTTTACCGTCTGACCCTCCCTTTCCTTTGAAGAAGATTCCCGTAGGTTCTACCTTAATCTCCGGTCCTTTGCAGTCCTCCAGGCAAATAGTTAGGAACACACAGTTCTTTCGCTGGGCCCAAATAACGCTCGGATGTGACCTAAAATACAAAACAAACATTAATAAATCAACCAAAAAATCAACAAATCCCCAGCAGTCATCAACCCCTATTTTTCACTCTACATCGTTCAATTGCAAAAACAAACCCACAACAAACTAAATTAAACACACCACGCGTTCATCATCCCAATCGCCGGTTTCCCTCATCCCCGTCCCTAATTAATTCCCCATAAAAACAACTAAATTCCCCTTAACCCTTATCACCTCTCCTCTTCCCTTATCCCCTCCCCCTCCCCAAAAAAATCATACTAATTACTTAATTACTCATCAAAAACCAAGCCTAAAAACCCCAAAATTAACCACCCCCTCCCACTAAAAACCCCCCTACAAATCCCTCAAATAAAAACAACGCAAATTTAATTAAAAATTAGGACAATCCGGCTTCTTTTTTAAAAAAAAGAACCCCTTTCTTCCTCATCTTTTAAAAACTTACACATTGTTGGACGACATGGTAGAGGAAATGATGGAATTAACTGCAATACTTCTCCAAAAAAGAGAACAATCTTTGGTTTACTTTTTTTTTCCCCCAAACTTTATAAACTTCCAATCCAATCCAATCCAATCCTCCTCAATCAATAAAAACCGGAAGAATTATCTGTAAAAAAAAAACCTGTAATTTTTAATTTTTAAAGTTGAGAGAGAAGAACGCGTTTTTGGGAGAGTAGTAGTACTAGTAGTGTGGACTGTGGTGTGCTGGTGGGTGATCGGAGTAAAAAAGGAGGATGAAGAAAGAGAAGAAGCCAACCACCAGTTTTTGATATGGGATTTCAATATTTTGAGCAGCCCTCCTCTCTCTCCATAAAGTTATTGGTATGTTAGATGGAAAGATCATTCCAGAAAGGGGCATCCTCTCTTCTATTCGTCACTTTCCACACACCGCCAACTTTTTAACCACGTCCACAGAGGGAAGGGTTTTAGTCCCTCTTTCATTACTTTATGGCTGTTTGGCTACAACTTGATGGAGACAAAGGATAGGTGTCAAATCTCGGATAGGCATTTTAAACTTTAGCTCATTGCATCCCCAGTAGTGCATGTCCAATTTCTGTTCAGGTTGTATTTTTATGTTCAGGACATTAGCAAGTATAAAAGTATCTGAGGGTTTGTCAAATAGTTGAGTTTTTAAGTTTATGTTAATGTTTATTCGGAGTCAGTAAGTCTGGGAGT
>JAQFZX010003622.1:0-11401 GCA_034682405.1 Hydroisotoma schaefferi | reverse complement strand
CCAATCAATGGCAGTCTCCTTGGAGACGCCAGTTTGGCCTGCAGCGGAGGTCACTGGTACCAGATAGTACCACTGCAGCGTTAATTCTAACGCTGTCAGTAGCGGTAGGTGTGTACCACTGAACCAGGTGTTGCTTGTGATGGACGTTCGTAACCGGCACCTAGGGGCCCCTGGTTCAGTGTTACACACCCAACATAGCCCCTGGTTGTCCTTATGAGCTCTTTGTTCCCGGACAACCAGATGCTTTAGTTGTCCACAAAGACAGATTGGGGGTTGATAAAGATTTATCAACCCAACATGCGCTGAAAACGAAAAGGCATCCAACGGAGTTTGGACCTTTCTTGCCCAAAACATTAGGCCAAACCCGTCTGCCTGGAACAGTTGCTGCACATTTACCGCTGTTAAGGACAGTTGAGCCATTTCTGGTAGAGAAGGACGTTAAGTTAGTTAATTAGGTTTATAGGGTAGATAGAATACGGTAGGACAGGTTTATTGTAGATTTAGGATTAGGATGCACGCGAGTCGGCTGTCAATTGCCGACTGAGGAGCTGGAGTGAGTTGTCCCGTATTTATTATGGGGCAGGTTCTCCAGACCGGTTCTCCAGACCGGTTCTCCAGGTTCTCCGTCTTTTCTAGGTTCTCCGTCTTTTCCAGGTTCTCCATTACTTTCAGGTTCTCCAGGTTCTCCGTCTTTTCCAGGTTCTCCATTATTTTCAGGTTCTCCAGGTTCTCCGTCTTTTCCAGGTTCTCCATTATTTTCAGGTTCTCCAGGTTCTCCGTCTTTTCCAGGTTCTCCAGGTTCTCCATTATTTTCAGGTTCTCCAGGTTCTCCAGGTTCTCCAAGTTCTGTGCCACCTGAACCTTACTCCAACCGATAAGGAGATTGGATATTCAATTACTTTCGGATTATGGGGATTACTCAACAGCTTTTATTCCTTTGGAATTTATTTACCTCATTATTTTCAAATCCATTCGGCCTCCGTTTCCAAATGATCCGGAAGGAAGAAAGCAATCAAAACAATAAAGAAACCCGTCATGCACCTTCCCAGCCAAACTTGTAAAGCCATCGTAAAGTTAAAAAGCCTTGTTAACCTTCTCTCCTTCTTCTAAGTTGGCCTATTTATTGTAGGAAAAGTTGTGTAACGTGTAGTTGGTTCAGTTAATACAAATTCCACCATTTGTAGTCCAATTTAGGGACTAGCAGTAGCAAAAAAAGACTTGTAAACTTTTTTTTATCAATTGTCGCATCGTGTCCTTCGTATTTGTCAAGTTTAAATTGTCTCATTAGCTCTGATCGTTCTGGAAGTTTCCAACTTTATTGAATGTCCTAATTGGTTTAATTAGGGTGTCCGTTCGTTCGTAAGGTCCCTGCCATTATTAAGGGCTAACCTGGTATTTCCAGCCATTTATTTCAACTCTCCGAAATAACGGATGTAGTTTTTGAGACGGGAGTTTAACTCTGAGAGTTTGTTGAGAAGTTGTCCCCTTTTTTGGTAATGTTGATAATAATGCCCGGATCATTTCCCTTCACTTTGGGAGGCAGGAGGACAAGTTCCCGATTACCGGTTGTGGAGGATCTTTGCCTTGACGAGCTTCTCCAAGAGGGTCCCCCAAAACTTGCTGGAGAATCCCCCCAAACTTTTACCAGAATGGGGAACTTTGTATTCAGTTTTTGACAAAGGGCTCGTCGGAACTTGGAGTTTATCCAGAAGTAAATGACGGGATTGAATGTTGTGTGGGCCATTGCTAGGAAATGGCAGAGTAGATAGGCGTAGGGGAAGGGACGAGTGTCCTGGATCCATTCTGGACCGTGATGCATCGTTATGTAAATTGTATTTAGGGGTAGCCAGGCTACTGTGTAGCCTAGGACTATGCATAGGCTTAGAATTACAGTCTGAAATTTATAAAACATTTGGGGTTCAGGACTAAGTTTGATTCAGTTTTATAACCATTCGCATTTGATTTAAATTGTTAACAAAACCAAACGAAACGAAGCAATAAATATTAGCCAAACTAAATTATGTAGTTTAAGATAGGATTGGTTTAAAAACTTTGGGTTTGATTTCGTTTTGCAACCATTTGGTTTGGTTAATATCGTTGATGAAACGGAATCCAACATAAAAGTAACCATTAACCAAACCAAATTATATAGGTGAAGATAGGGTTGGTTTTAAACTTTGGTTTTGGTTTAGTTTTATAACCATTTGCATTTGGTTTGGTTAAAATGGTTAACAAAACCAAAAAATAACTATGAACAAAAGTAAATGTCGAACGGTACTTGGGCATCTTATTTGTTTTTGATTTCTTCGTGTTTTAAAATCCCCTACCTTTTGTTTGCTTCGACTAGGTCCAGTCTCAGAGTAAAAATGGCTCATCCTTGATCCCCAAACTACAAGTGAGATTCGAGTGTAGACATAAATAAGGGTTAGAACGGGTAAAATGTATTGGACAATCAGAAGGAATATACTGTACGTCAGTTCCTGATCTCGAGATTCCCAACCGTACTACAAACAATTCAAAAATATTAAATCAATAAAAACTAATATCTATAACATCTTCATTCTTTTTTTATTTGTGTTTTGCACACAATAAAGCTACATCAATGCTGAGCCGTTACATTGCATCGCCGTACATTCTATCGCAGCGAAAACATTCGCAGATTTCATTAGATCACAACTACCCACTAGAAACTAGATTTCATCGCACTCTAAGTTACGATGAAAGTATCGCTATTAATTTGGTTTTCAATGCGATGAAATGTACGGCTATTGCACCGTATTAACCAGTCAAGATTACAGAAAAATGATTCCAAAGTTTAGCCATCCAGCTTAGAAAATCTCGAATAAAATCAGCTCACTCCATGCTATTATAAAATACCCAAAAATGCCTACTCCTTCTTACAAAAAAAATGGGTAAACTTACTTCGCCACACCTCGGCAGCCCAAGTTCGTCATGTCGCTCTAACCGACTAACGACAGCAATAGGTAGCGCAGTGACGAGGGCGGCTATCCAAATCCCGACATTAATACACCTCGCCTGTGCAGTAGTAAGACCCGGGTTCAAAGGGTAAATAATCGTAGCGAACCGATCCACGGCAAGCGCTACGAGTGTATATGTGGATGCAAAAACACTAACAGCCTGAGCAGGTCCCATGATCCTACAAAGGGTTTCACCAAAGGGCCAATATTGCCATAAAAGGGGTATGTAGCCTATAGGGACGCAGAGACTTACAATAAGTAAATCTCCGAGGGCAAGATTTCCCAGAAAGTAATTCTGCACACTTTTCATTCTAGGATGGGTATAGTGGATTGTGTAAAACACCAACACATTCCCGACCAGTCCCAACATAAATACCAGGTTGTACAGCACATAAGCTCCGATTCGGAAACCAAAGTTGTAAATCTCAACTGAAGGAATTGATGAGGAATTGGGATTCCCTGAGTATGAGTATGAGTTGTTGGAAGTGTTTGTAAAAACTTCCAGACTACTGTTTAAATCTTCCATCATTATCTTGCCCGTTTCTACCAAAAATATTGGGATTATTGGCTATTCCCTTTTGTAAACTTGGTTCTATTATTGGAGGGGTAAATATTTATGGAAGTTCCATGCAGTTTCTGTCAGCTTTTTACCAATGTTTGGCAAACAAGGAAGGGGGATTCTTGCTCATTTAAGAATAGATTATTTTTGAGGAGTTACTTCTCCGATTCCGGGTAGAATGTCGTCTGTGTTTTTAAGGTGGGGACTGATTGGCTAATTAACACTGAAACGGTGTGGGTTTTGTACTTGTGAATTTAGGTCAGGAATATTATCAAAGTAACGGATTGATTTCAACAACATTTCCAATGAAACCCGGATTGATTCTTTGCAGCTCATTAGTTTGTATTCTAGGAGGAGTTCTGTATCATGTTAATTCCAGTTTGAGTCTTGCGTTGGAAAAGTGTCAGGATAACCACTTATCCAGACAGCCTTATCTATCCTCTACCTTCCTGTCCTTTGCAGGATGTAACTTCCAAAGAATAGTTCAATAATGGAGGTTGATAACCTCAATAAAAATTAGAAACAAAGCCCCCACAGCCTTTCTAATAAAGCCTTAAAAGCAGCAGAATAGGATTGGGCCACTTTATTTTATCCCTTGATAAACTCTTTGAAGTTTGGGAAACATTTCCCTGAACGATTTCCTTTACAAATTATATTTTGAAACTTTTTCACCCACTTCATCCTACCCGGAGGCTGGTTCTAGCCTACCCGAATATCCGAATATCCGAACTGGAGTTTCAGGAGCATTTTCCACCTCTAGTTCTTGACTGGGATAAAATGTAACTCTGTCCGGTCTTTAAATACGTATCCTTCCTGGTTTATTTTAGACAGTAGTAAGGATACTTAATATCCTAAACGCTAATTTCCGTATTTTTTGTAAACCTTTCTCCTTAAGTTTAGGATTCTATAACAAGCAGAGTACACAAGGCTACTTCCACCCTGTCTTCGTTATGTTAGCCAGGCTGTTTTGGAGTAATTTTGTACAAGAAACAGGGTTAAATTGGCCATTGAGACTCCTCGACAGTTAATGAGAAAGTAAACGGCAGTCGTGCAGTAACTTTTGGTGGTTATGTAATGTTTGTTTATTTTGGCCTGCTTCCCCGAATGCGTCAAACAATTAAATGCAGGATTCAATCCAGGCTTATTCCTTGTCAAGGACGAAGGTTGATGATTAAAAGGCTTCACTAAGGAGGATTTATATACAATCTATCTATATCAATCTCTCCAGAAACCACCAGGAAGGAAGTGAGCCAGTCTCCTCTGCGGAATTGGTATTTTATCCAGAAACGTTCACACACGTACGTTCGTTTTAGGATTTTGTTTATTGGAGGAACTAGACGTGGCCCTTTTAGTGAATGGAAGAAAAAAGGTCCATCTGCTCACAGATTGGGTTGTTGATGGTCGGATCTTTCCTCCTGAGTTAATGGAAACCTGGGATGTGTTCAGACTTTATTTTATTACACGCACGTTAAGCACTTAATTGCTTTATTGCCTCCTTCTCTCTTCTTGGAAAAGTAGGTTATTTGGGGATATTTCTGCCACAAAATATAGCACTGAATACTTTCAAAAACACGAAAGTTATCAGATGAAATTTGGCTTATCGGGGGACTGGTTTTTTTAATGTAGTAAAAAGCAGGCAGAGATTCCTTGTTGGAGATGAGAGTAGCTGGAAAGCTCAACGGGATAATGAGGGTTGGAGAGCTAGAGACAGTAGAAGAACTGTAGAAGGAAGTCATAAAGTTGTGGGTAAACGGCCGAACTATTATCGTGGGAGTCTAACTTAATTAATTACTCTGGAATAAAGTGGAAAGAGGGGTTAATTATATTATGTGGAGATGAGAGAAAAAACACCCAGAAAGTCTCTGACCAGTCTGCGTCATTCGGGATTATCAAATTAAGTTGGGAATAAAAAAAGCTTGAAATTAACGTCCAAGATCAAAAACAAATGTCAACAATGGGACAGTCGACATCTACTCCGAGACAAGAGTATATGTAAAGACTGTAGTTAACCAGTTTGTTATTGAGGGTGGATAAAAACCAATTATATACAGTTGTAGAATTGAAGGAGCTTATCTGTTCCAGATAACCACCAAACCACGAACCACCACCACTTCTGACTGACACTGACTATAGCAAAATCATTGGCATTCTCTTTTAGTTTTGATAAGTAGAAAATGTATGTATTTTGATTGTGTCTATCATTTCATGATGAATGAGTGTTGGTGTTATACGGAGATGGTTTGGTGGAAGGAATTGAATACGACGATATTTTATACGATCATTTTATGAGGTTTTTGGCTGCTGACCCAGGAATATTATAACAATAGGACGATTAATTGAAGTAGATTATTATAGTTGAGGAGAGAATAGGAGGGAAGGGAATTAAATGGGGGATAATAATTTTATACGAGCAGATTTATAATCTATCGCACCATTTTTATATGATTTTGATAAGAGTTTGGCCAATAGGGATTTCTGGAGTCACATTACATAACATTACATTACAGAGCTAGACTTAGATGCATGAAAGTTAGGTGGATTCTTCAAAGTCATTCAATAAATATGCTAACAGGGAAGGGTTTTGACAGTTTTTTATATTTGTAAAGAGTTCAAGAAAGGAGTTGGCTGGGGGAAATATTTTAAACATAAATGCAGTTGGAATAAGATCAATTTAAACCAAAGATCTGGTTAGATTTTTTAAATAAATAAATTAACCTAGGACAGGGAGATTTTAAAATGTACCCTACCTACCTACTCTCTTTATTTATCCTCATGAACCTTGACCTCTTTTAATAAGGGCTCTTTAGGTAAGGTTTTTCAGATTTTGTAAATGTAATTCAGGCTGGCAGTCAGTAGTAGGACAGTTCTAATGCAGTTACTACTGCAATGAATCACTCCTCTGTTAATTTATCCTTCAACTCTACAATAAATTATAAAATTGTTTATCCTTGAACTTTATTTGGGTTTATTTTAAATACTACACATAGGTATACATAGTTTGGCAAAGGAGATTCATAGAATGTATGTTATGGCTTTTGCCATTAGATAAAACACTGGCGGATTGTTTATTAAAGCCGAGTGGTAGAATAATAATGTTTACACCTTTTCCCCCACCGTCTGTATCTGTAATGGATAAGTGGTTATCCATTATTATTGTAATTTATTGTGGATCCTTTGTGAATTTGAAAGAGGGAAATGATAGAAGTACATACGGAATACGGTACATGCGGAAACGGATTGAGTTTTGAGTTTTGGATCATAAATTCTTCATCCCATTTACCCATCGTCATCACCATTACTTTCAGCTTCATAAATGTAACAAAAAGTAGACAGTGTGTCTGTTTATTTTGAGTAAATCCAATACATCCCAAATTCCCAACTTGTGAGTCAGAGTCTAAAAGGTGTAAATGCCTAAAGAAAGGCTTGTTAAAAAAGGTTCTGCTTGATTTAACCTCAGACTTTACTCCTTTCATCTTTCAAGTTTAAGTTTTATGGCTCAAAAATCAATTTACAGTCTTTAATGACTTTACTGGTTAAATATATTTACTAAAATAGCTAAAAGGTGTTCGTACTAGCTGCTTTTGTGTATTATTATTAGTATTGCATTTGACCATTTAAAAAGGTTGGGTACAAGATCAATAAAAAAGGCCACCCGTTTTATTTTTAAATAAAAGCCTCATTCATCTGAAAAATTGGTTTGTGAAATCGTTTAGTTTCGTTCTTGAGATTTATTTCCAGGGCATCCTCTCTTCCTGTCTAATAATGCAATTCCTGCTAGAGTTTCTTGGTATTTATTTGTAAAAATCCTTGTTGAGTTGGATGTAATCATACCCGAGTGGAGTTGTTGGGTTTCCCTGTTATATAACCAACAAGGTTAGAACTTGCACAACCGGGTCATTCCATTCCCTTTTTGACTTGTTGTCTTGCAGATGTTGGGGATTGAGATGTGCTAAGGTCACATTACTTATGTAGTAGAACTCTCTTCAACTTTCCCAAGAGTTGTGCAATTTCCATAACATGTAAAGAAATAAATTGAGATGATTTAAACGAGAATCCGATCAACAGGTTCCGTTTCCCTGGTTTGTAAACAATTGAAGGAAAGTGAAGAATGATTTGTGAAGTGTAATGGGATATTCCTGAGCTGGCTGCACTCCTCAGTGGAATACCATTATTAGCTTTATGATTAAAATACCGTAATTCATGGTTTAGTTTCCCTGTTCACTACTCAACGCTGCTACACGCACAACTATATATCTGGCTCGGTTTAAGAAATAACTCCTCCGAGGAGGTAAATCCCGAACTGCGGTATCGTATGCAAAACTGAGTTCGATTTCCTGCGAAGACATAAAAGAGGAATTGAATTGGATTGGGTTGGAGGGGAATAATAAAAAGTGAAGAGAGCAAAGTCTGGTCATGTCTGACAATAGGTTAGACATGTCATTCAGAAAGGTAAAAGCCGTAGGACTGTCTGTCAATCTGAGCAAATTGTAAAAAATAAGATTCCAAGCAATTGTGCAATTGTGCAAAGTAATATGTTACAAAAAAGAGCAATTTCATAGCTATTTTTGACCCTTGTAAACCCCCAGAAATAATTACATATCGTCCTACATAGTTTTCGTCACTCTGAAAAAATATGTGGAAATATTTCTTTCTTCCTTGGTGAAATCCCTGAAAGTCTTTGGTGATAAAAAGTGGTTCCCAAGGGAAGATGAGTTCCTATACGGTCTGTTCCATGTAACATTGTGAGTTACTTTCGATCCATTTAACTCAATTACCAAGTTACTTTCACCCTTCCAACTCCTGCTCCAACTTAACGATTAGCCTCCGTTTGTTCCATAAATTATTCAATCAATAAGGTTAGGTTATTGGACCGGAAGGAACGGGTTTTGTGAGGAAGGAAGGATAGATGGATAGATAGATCCTGTGAGCCTGTTACTGTGAAACGCTGTAACTTTTTACGTCGTAGAGCAACCGCATCCCATATCTTAATTACTCCGTTGATGATTAGAAGTTGGTAGAATGTTAAATGTATATGAATCCCTTGGAGAAATCATCCAACAAAAGTTAGTCAGGGGTGTTTAGAACAGAGTTGAATGAGCATTTTGTCCTTTAATTTATCAGCTAATGTGACAACCTCACCTGATAGGCTTCAAAAGACGAGTCATTCACTCATGTCTTACCAATTTTATCGTCAAATAAGGGGGGATGCGCTTACTTTGACAGGGAATTGGTGTTGAGTTCTTCGAACGAACTTATCCTTTTATATTTAAGTTTATTGCCCGTCTTAATTCCTCCCCTGGAATAATTTCCCCTCCGGTTTAATTCCCCTCTACCTTTCCATGTTAAAACTCCTATCTTGTCCATGTTAATAGAATTTCCAATTTTCCCTTTGAAGTAATAAAGCCCCAGGGGGAATTAAAACAGGAAATAAGGTAAGTTTATTGCCCGTCTTCTAGAGCCTGAGTCTCTCAATCTAATATCTAATTTAATGAAAAGGTACGGTAGGTCGAGGACAGGACTTGTTGAAGTTAATCCAATTTCTGCATCAACTGATCCAAAGATCCTCTGTCGAAATTTTGAAATATCCCGTGGATGACATGACATCTCTTAAAGAAATAGGTATCCTTATCCATCCATTCGTACTTGGAGGAAGACTTGGTATTTATTTGGGTGTTTATTAGCTCAGGAATAAAAGGTCGTAAGGTGGAAATGTTGAGGCATAAACCTTGTACGGAAGGGCGGACAGGGTTTAATCAATTCGTTTGATGACGTTTGTAACAGCGATCAAAGTTTAGTCGGTTTGTTGCCTCTAGTACACTGAACCGAACTTTTACGCTATTCGGTGTGATAGAGATTATAAAAATGTATGAATTGATGACGGGATTTGTAGAAAAGTTATGCCATTTATTTTTATGCATAATTTCCCTAGAGTATTGTTTGTAATTGTAACGTTCTTCCAAGCAAACCCCAAAAGTGGTTGAGTGAAGTCCAACTGGCACCTACACTTTTGTGTATCATTCACGAGTCCCTTTGAACTATACTCCCTTCATTTCATTCAATATCAATTTATAGATAATTGACTCATACAAATCCCACAGGGAAACAGTATGGAAACTTTATAATTCTGGAGATAAAAACTCTTTTTTTTAAATCATGAAGTTGAGGCATTTCGTGTAGAATTATATTAGCTCTGAGAGAGAGAGCGAGAGCTCCTGATGACTTGCCAAATCAAAGCTAGAAAGAGCGTAATTGGAAGAAATAAACGGATGAAAACTTTTATTAGTTTTTGGGGAATTGGAAACCTCAAAAGTGAGCTGGGAAGAATGAACATTTAATTTAATGATTATGTAACTTTCATGTCATAATTCTCAACGCATCTATCTTATCCACCTCTCGTTCTATCTAGTTTTATGTTACTTCCTTCTAGCAAATAATTTGATTAGATTTAATAACGAAGGAGCATGGGTTTTGGATCTTTTTAATGGAAATTATCATAGTTTTTATGAATCCGGGAATAATGGAAGGAACTTTTGATGTTTGCTTTGCGTATTATTTAGCTCAACGTTAACTGATTCTCGACCTTTTTATTATTTTAGGTCGAGACTCGAGACGGCGCCGATTTTTATTTTAGGGTTTTTATTTTAAGCAGATGTAATATCTGTTTTGCTCGTACAAGAATACAATTTGAAGGGGTTTTTTCCCAATCTCATGCATGGTTTTTAAATTGTGAAAATGCCTTAAGTCCCTTGTATAGGTGTAGAGTGCCCTTAACTTTTTTCTGAATACAAAGAAATAACTGGAAATGATAATCTGTTTTGTCGTATCAATTTCCAAGGACCAGACCAGACCAGACCAGGACCAGACCAGGACCCAGGGGGGTAAAACAGCTAAACTAAAAGTTCCTAAGTGGATTCTTCTTCAAGTGTTTTATGAAAACAACTCCATAACAATTTATACAAATGTATTATTAGTTTATAGTCTGGAAAATAAATCCAGCCATCCAATCCCCTTTTTACTTTTTAGGGGGTAAGAAAATGAAATGTATTGAATATCGTATCTTTGAGAGTTTACAATTCTGCGTTTCCCTGTCCCTATTTTAAAGGTATGTAGTAAGGGGATACTATATAGCTTTAATACCAACTGACCCGTTTTGATCTCCAGTTTCACCTTTTCTAAAATGATTTTAAAAGAAAGTAAACCTTTTACTTGGGAGGATTATAATAAATGGACAAAAGTATTATATTTCAGATTCAGAGTAACAAGAGAGGAATTGGTTACATTTCTGTCTCTTTTTCAATAGTTTTCCAAAAAAAGAGAAAGAACTCCTCCTTATTGGGATCATTACATTACTTTCTAGTATTTTTGTTCGGTCTGTCTACTCCTTTCTTTTAGTCTAAGCTAGAAAAAGTGGGTATTTTCTGAATCCAATCTATCTGATAGAATAATGGAATTAAACCCCGTTGGTTGGTTGATGTTATTGTTCCAGGATTCCAGGTCCACCCTTTCTAAAAAACGTGACATGGAGATTTGCTTTTTTTTTAAATTAAAAAGTTTAATCTATTTAGCACGTTTGGAGACAGAGGGAAAGGAGGATTTATATAATAAACTGCGTACGTGTTAAATCCAGTAGAAAGGAATATATTTTAAAACCCACGCATTGGAAGTTACCAAAGATTCTGAAATAATAAAGTTTATGGGGTATATTGAGTTTAGAGAGACTAAAGTCTGCGTTGTTGTCATGTCGATGAGGTTTTGGGTATAGGTTGCTGGGCGGATGGCAAAATGTGGCATTCGCAACGAGTCACTCGGGCGAGTAACATCTCCCTAAGAGAGCTCCAGCACAAGTTTGGAATAAAGAGCTTCG
>JAQFZX010003621.1:0-11402 GCA_034682405.1 Hydroisotoma schaefferi | reverse complement strand
TAAGTGACCTGATATTGAGATGAATATGATTGTATTGCGTATTATAATATCATTGTCGAATAAATCATTGACTTGACAATACCATCACCATTTGTCACAAACGGCATTTACGGGCATTGGATACTCAATCTGCCGTCTAATTCTGTCCCACTTCTACTAACTACTACTTCTACTACTATTACTACTACTACTACTACTACTACTAACTACTACTACTACTACTACTAGCAACTACTATGTGTTTAAAGGGGTTGAGAACTCAGCCCAGCCATATCCTCCTATAACGCATAGTAAAAAAGAAAGGGTATTTAATATGTAAAACGCGATACATTCTAGCGGAGAGAGTGTGGGAAGTGTATAGGACTTTTATAGAACAAAACTTCATAAACGAAATGAATAAATTGATTTGGAATCCGAAATAAAACTGCAAATCATATTTCAAAAGTCTGCAATAAATCTTTAATGGATTTTTTAAATGAATTAACTTAGTAAAAGATTAATTAGTGCTAAAATAAAATAAAGTTGGCCCTTTGACCCTTTATCCAACTAGCTAGGGCCCTTTTTCTAGTTTTCTTAATACGTTAAATGTGTAATATATAAAGGGTAAGGGAATGTGTTTAAGGCTGGATCCCTTGACTAAGGAAGGATCAGACTAACTGAGTTCCTTCCATGTATAAACTATACCACATCCTATAATAATAACTAGAGCGAAGGGAAGGTGATAAAGAACGGATTCTAATCATTTCTAATCTCTACATAATTTTATGGTTCAATTCCCTCATTAAAGAGGGGTTTCCTCCCTTGAAGGGCTCAAGGCCCCATTTCCAGCTGTTCTTCTTCCAAATCTACACAACTAAATCCTTGTTTAAAACTCTGCTAAAAAGGTAGACGTATTGTATTCGTAGTAAGTAGTAGTAGTACATAATACTTGTTACATAATATGGGATATAATTCTCAATGGACAAAGTAGTAAGGAGGCAGATGGTCCTCCATGAATAAAGAAGCTAATACATCAACTTTAACTTTCTTATTCCTCCATCAACTACTACTATTAGCTAATATTTATTCATTTCCACAACAGGTAAACGTTTACCTACTATTCTTTCTTAAATTCCCATCATTTGATTTATTTAACGACTAACCTGTTGGCCTACCTTTTTAAATGAGGATTTACCCCAGAAAACAACTGAAAAAATTAATGCATTTTAACTTAATCCAAAAACACTGTCCATTCTTTACCTTTTTCTAACCCCTAACTTTACATATTTTGTCATATTATTTCAGTTTACTTAAATTCCCTAAAATAAAAGTGAGAGGGTTGGAAATAAAAGTGGAAACCCTTTGTGGAGGATTTTGGTATTGTTGGCCCATATTATTATTATTATTATTATTATTATTATTATTATTGGCTTCTTCTTCTAGGTCATAATTCTGGTAGAAAAAGTGTAAGAGCTAGGAAAAAGTTTGCCAAAATTGTATTAAAGATAAAGTGGTAGTTCCTATCCTCCTTTTTGGGTTGAACTGTCACTTTAGTTTCCATAAACTCTTTATAGACCAATCCCCCTTGAGTGCTTATGGAAGCTGTTGTCGGATGGAGACTCCTTTTTTGGCACTTTCTTCCACAGTTCATCTCTCAATTTTTATTTCAAAGCAGGTCACTCGGTTTTATTCAAGGGGTGATTGAGTTCTGACAGAATCCACATTTCATTTACCCAATTTACTTAATACAATAAATACGGAATACTACAAAATACAAGTTTCTAGCTCATTGTATTTATTTTAAGCCTTTATTTATTTGCAAGTTGGAAGGGGATAGTAAAATTGGCCCATAGCATGGAATGTACCAAGTAAAGTCCCTTTCCATCAACCAGTCCTTATCAAACTCTATCCCTCCGGACAGTTGTTTTGTCTAGACTCTGTCTAGAGTGGATCAAAAAAACTTACGAGGTTAAGGATCCTTTTCCAGTTGTTGTGTAGATTTGTAGATAGTAATAATAATAATAGTGTGCCTCTCAGCCAGAAAGTAGAAGAATTGGGAAAGATATGAAACGTTGTTATTATTTATGAATTATTTTATTAAACTAGGATAATCCTCCTACTAGAAGGAATAACACTAAAACTAAAGTACAACTAACTTTTGCCAAATAAGTGATAATAGAGAAAGTAATAGAATAGAATCCTTCAGGTTTTATGAGCAGACTTGTCTTCTTTTCTCTACGAAATAACGTCAAACTACACAATATTAATAATAATACAAGTTACTTATCGTTAAAACCTTCTACACCATAAACTTTATTAGGTATTTCTATATGGGATAAAGATGATTTTTACTAAAAGGGTTTACTTTCACCACACTATCTTTCTTATGTCCTTGTTTACTATTTCTAGTGGGAGCAACTGGCATGGCTAATCTAGAAAAACAGTGAAGGAGTCTTTATAAATTAAAAAAAAAACGTTTATTTTGCCACAAAATGTAGACCCAGAGTTTGCAATAAACTCTAAATATTTCTTTGGCAGAGTTCTGTGGATATTTAAAAGCATTTCCCATATTTAAATCCACATCCCAAGTCCAACAAACCACATTATTCACCTTTTTTTTTTAAACAGAGATAACTTTATCTGAAATTACCATACGTTCCGTGAAGTCTTCACAGGTCATCATCATTTAAGGTCAATCCACATGAAGAAAGAGTTATCTATAAATTGTTACCTTAAGCTTATCCTCAGCATTTCTCTTTTAGCAAACCTCTGTAGAAATTATATCCAGTAAAGTAAAAAATGGGTTTGAATTGAATGTCTTATTTCCGATTAGCTATAACACGGAAAAAGCATATTGAAAAAAAGTAGGTGATTTATCTATATTTTGGTTCATATTTCGAGAATAAATGGGTAATTTTTTACACCCGACTTTTCTCTAATCCCAACCTTTCTCCATTTTTTCTTAACTTTTTATGGATATGAAGGAACAAAACTGGATTGTCCTCCAGATTAAAGGGATGATTAATATGATTTGGTTGGAAAAATATCCTACCGTGCTGCGTAAAGTGTAACTAAACTTATCCATTACTAAAATAAATGGTATGAGGACCTAACTTGTCTCTTTATTATCATCTACTCAAAAAAAGAGTCCCATATATCTCTTCAAATAAAATCCCCCAATACAGAAAATGTCATCTAAATTAGGGTGAAGAAATGGAATGTGTATAGTTTTATTAAATAAACTTTTCATTGATAATTAATTCCTATCCTCATCTTTTTTATAATAAATCCCTCTAAAAGTTGAGAAGCAAGAATGGTTTTTTTAATACCCCGACCAGGCTACAATTAATACTAATTAATTACTCTCTTGTGATTCAATTTACGGAGATCGCTACTATTCTCTAAAATGAAGTTACCGTAAAAATGATAATAAAGTTAACAAGAGCCGTCCTCTTGTAGACCTAAGACCTCAATTTATAGATGTACACGTTTTAGGATACTGCATTTCCTCTCAATTAGTATGGATGGAATGGACTTGACCTACCGGAATTCTATTTAGAGCAATAAGGGTCTACAGCCAAAGTTGGTGGTAGTTGTGTGTGAGTGATTGATAAATGACCACCTACCTACGTAGATGATAAGTGGTTCTGTCATTCTCTTTACACTTCCCATCATCCTGTCGTCATACGTCAAAATCCCCATCCAAAGATAACCCCAAATGGACCCGATTGACCAACTCTGAAATTAAAATCCTTAAATATAAACTTGGGAGGGCCGTGCATAAAATCCATAAATGTTCCTACAGATATACATTTGTAGAAGTATATGCATGGTTGGTGGTGAGGTGGAACCTGGGAGCGTTAGTCAGACAGTATGGAGGCTCCTTCCTAGATTCAACCCTTGGATAATGGATATTTGTGCTGAAAGTTGGTAAAAAGTATTGGAATAGTGCAGATTCCCTGCCGTTTGGTAAAGTCCCTGTCGGCTTTCCACCTAGAACAATACCCAGCAGGGTCCACACCCACTGCTGGCACCGACACACACAAATTGAAAGACAGCTAGACAAAAACTCCATCAAAAGGCCTCCTTTTTCCAAATATTATATCTGAAAAAGTAGATTCCAAAAGGAGGTTCAGGTTTCTATTGATTCAATAACCATTGCATTGGGTGGGTTGGATGTTTTAACTCATTTAACCTGCAAAAAACTGCGTCACTTTTTATCCTGTGTAAATTAGCATACAATTTGAGGGAATTGGGTAAAAAGACTTGATAGTTTTCATGGAATAATGTATACAAATGACATTATGATGGATGGATAAAGGATAATTCATATGAGGGATCTAACTTTGGCAATTTAAACCTTTCTTTTTTTTAAAACTACAAATTAAAGGAGACTGTACTACTAGTGTCCCTTTTAGATATTTGGTGTTAAAGTATTTTGGAAATTGAAGGACCCTCCTATTCTACACATATTATTATTATTATTATTATTATTATTATTATTATTATTATTATTATTATCATGCAAGTTGTGTATGTCAAGTTAGGGTTATTTCTCATTCTTAATAAAAGTTCAAAAAAGTATAGGGTTTGATTTTTAGGATAAAAAGAGCTGGTTGTGCCTGTGCGTGCCGAAAAGGTGAACTAAAAAGCCTGGATCCTTTCCTTCCACTTTCTTTGACACATTTTCTTAATATCTTTTAGAGAATAACGACCTGAGCTCAGAACCCTTCCTCCTAAAACCATTTTTCAAAGGTTTATTTGAAATAAAGTAGCTTACTTCCCAGTAGTCTCCACCTTAAATACTTATAAAGGGTATTTAGGGGAATATAATACCCGGGTAGTAGTAGTAGTGTATAGAGAGTGTCACCCGGGGTCGGGCCTCCTAAATCTTGCACGGACTATTGGAAATTGCAAATTGAATAGACTCCTTTGTCGATAACCAGCAGCAGCCGTCGCGTCCTGTCCAACAACCTACCTTCTACCTTACTCAAACTCCCATTTAAAATTGACTTAAACACTCTACGGAATTTAGGAATTGAGATAAGGCCGTCTTCTCTACCAACCAATCTTCTTATAAACTCCTGTTTTATTTATATAAACTGAACTATTTCATTCATCGGATTTATTCAACTTGCTAAACACCTCGGAGACCAACATCCGTATGGATATTTGAGTACAAAAATAGCTAAGTAATCCATCGACTTTGTTATGCCTAATTTTGGGCTTTCCTCCTGCCGATTTCTCAACTTTATGAAGAATACCTTTCTTATTTCTGGTAAATAAAATAGCAGAGTAAAAGGTGGTCATATCCCTCATCATAATGAGCAGAAGATGTGCTATGAATGTAAAAGAGGGAGTAAATAATACCTAAAATGAATAAAACTTGTGGGGATGGAAGAAAGTGGTTCATTATGTAAATTGATTAGAATTATAATTGGAAAAGAGCCGGAGACTACATAAGCATTCCCAACTATGATTAACTCTCGACTAAAGTCAACTAAATTATTCCACCTTCTTCTTCCAAGAACTAAAAAATGAGGTTGGGGAAATCAGAACGAAAGTTTGGAGAAATAAAATATAAGGAAGGCTGCGGGGAAAAGGGTTTAATTAGACAGGTGAAAAATAACCCTAATTCCGACCAAAGATAGATTAAGTTAGATGGATACCCGGGTTTTTTTCCCCACAGACAAAGCCGGGTAGAAACATGAAAAGAAGTGTGTAAAAAATGTGGGTAGTGTCTAAAGGGGGGAGGGGGGGGGGAGGGAGAAAGTAAAGTAAATGATCCATGAATACTAAAAAGAACGGTGTACAAGATTGGTCTTATTAATCATTCTTCTACAATCATACGTACCCCACACTCTCTTTTACAACTTAAGAAGAACAACCCATCTACCGTAATTACAGTTTTACTTCCTCTGGGAAATTAGGAGTTTTACAAGACGGACAAATTGAGAAAAGTTTACAACAAATTTTAGGATGTAAAGGGGAATAGTAAACTGGAAATACGGCAGCATTTTTACGTCCGTTAGTCTGTATTGTTAGTGTTATTGTTAGGATTATTATTAAGCAGAAACATGCCTTAAATTACGTTTGTTCCATCCGTTTATCATATAAAGTATATCAGTTTTATTGCAACAAATGTTGATGGATTTGCTAAAAATAAATACTTGTTGAGATGGAAAGGAGAAATGCAAAGATAACTTATATCCTCCCATGTGTAATTATAAAATAAACCGTTTATTTGAATTAATAATCAAAGTTTATTTGTATTCAAGTCCAGACAATATTTCTTTCTAACTAACTAATCAGTTATTACAACTTCAAATCCACTTTTAGTTGTGGTTGATCTCGTTAAAATAAAATGTATACTTTGCAAAATCCTTATTAAGACTACAAAACCACCCAAACCTTCTTCCTTAACCTCAGAAATAGTTGTCCTTATATTTTAAAATAATATTATAAAATTCAGACCCAGTTTCCCTTTCTTTCGAGTCCAATCCAATAATCTTTGATAATAAATGACAAGTCTGCTCTTATAATTTTGACATTTTACTCTGTTTTGTTTATTCTGTGAACATTTCTCTACTACAGCCCTAAAATACTCCAGACTTTAGCCTATTTATGCAAGGAAGGAATGAGTGAATGAGTGTAGAGTATGTTGGAGGGATTGATATTCATTTTGAAAGGACGGAGTCCTTCTTTTACAGACGATGGACTCATTTTAATCAAGGAAGAACCCAATTTCCTCTCTCAGAAATCTCTCTTCCATAGTTTGCTTTGGTTTAGTTTTACTCCCTTCCCTTATAATTTGCTACAAGTTTGGTTATAAAAGAGAGAGAGAGAGGAAATAAATACTTGAGACACGTTCTTCTATCCACGAGAGAGTCAATAGTCGGACTAAAACAGGGTACACAACCCCCAAAAGGGGGTTTTTAAAGTTCTTACTATTATTTCTTGGGATTATTCTGACTAAATAAGAACCTAAATTCGAGTATTTCGGAGTAAATAAAATGGGAGTAGTTATAAAAATAAAGAAATATGTAAGTGATAAGATAAGAATTAAGAATTAATAGGAGAGAGGAGAGGAGTCCGAAGTAGTTGCCAGTTCTGTTTGGGAGATACAAGATAAGAGGGTGGGTGGGTGGGTGGGTGTGGTGGAGAAAGTAATAAGGAACTTTGGCTTTACTTAGTCTTTTCTTAATTCCATCTCTTTTAAACAAATCCTTCTAAGTACAGGATTTTATCATCATCATTCCTTCAAAACCCTTCACTTTCACTACTAAAAGTATCCAATAGTAACAGATGTAGATGCAGTAGTAGTAGTAGTAGTAGTAGTAGTGGTAGATGTAGTAGTAGTAGTAGATAGTAGTCGTACAAGACCCCCACTAACCCCACCCCATTTTACATATTCATCCTTTGTCCTTGTGGCTTTAAAAGTTGGTTTGGTGAGATGGAGATTTACATTTATTAGGAAGAGCATGTTTTACATATCAATCCAGCCAGACTTCACTAAAGATTTAACTCTTCTCTTGTTTTTATTCCCACGACCAAAAAATAAAAAGGCAGAGTGATCTTTTGTTCCTTCAGAGTTCCCTTCTTTCCCCAACAACAACACCTTTTTAAACAACTACTACAATTAGTTGAAGCAGGTACAGTTTTTGACATTTGTGTTCGGAAACCAATGTGTGGCACACTAAGGTATTTAATTTAATACTCTACACTCAAAATTGCACTACCTTCTTAAACGTATATAACCTTCAATTAATTAATATAAATACCGTTAAAATTGAGCCTGATAACGCTTCTTAAACTGAATTAAAACCCAAAATGAATCCCGATTTCTAAAGGTATGTGGAGGAGGAGGAGATGGGTAGCCTGGATTTCAAATGAGTGGGTGTGTAGTGGGTGTGGTCGTCTCAAGTATAAATTCAAGTAGAACTGAGTCCCTAAGATTCTCCTTGTTTACTTGAGATGGGATTTAATGAGCTTCCTCAGAAATTCCCACCCACTTCTCCTACAAAGTAAACACTATTTACACTTTCTCTACCTTTTTCTTACCAATCTGAGAGGATAGAAGTAGCAAACAACCAAACACCTTCCCAACCAGAGACAAAGTTTACCAAAATCTAAACCAAGACAAGTCCAAAGTCCCTTTAAGAACTTAAAAGGAGGTTTTATAAAATAGGAAATACAACTATAAGGGATAGGATAGGGTTCTGTCAAAGTATGGAAAGAGTAGTACAAGTTTTAAGACTTTAAGATCAACTTTTAAACCCCGCATGGAATAACAAAACAAATACATGAATCCTCCATCCACTTTCCCACTTTTATAACAAAGTTAGAAATAAATTTAAGAAGAAGAAGGTTTGGAGGAATGCGAATGGGTGATTCAGAATTAAATAAGTAGGAATTGACGGGAAACTAAATTACGATAAGCAGTTATCGGCTCACATGCTATACTTTATTTGAAAGTTTCTATTATAATGTTTCCTTTCCACTCATTTGGCTCTTGTATAGTTTATTTTCCAGTCTTCTGTATCTGCTTTCTAGATGGATTTGTTTAAAATAAAACCCTCCAGTTGTAAGGTATAAGTTTAAGAGATCCGCATAACTGCATCTAATCAAGATATTACAAATTCCAAATACTTAAACAGCATAAGGAAAATACTCCGCTAGAGTAAATTATGGATAGGAAAGCATAGATAGGTGATGGAGTAGTGCTTTCTCTACTACAACTTTATTCATTGTATTGCATTGTATTATCCATTTATTGAAGTGACACTCATGTATAAAATAAATTGTTTTAAATTAACAAACATGCACACTGTATGTTTACGTTGGTCTGCAGCTACGTGTAGAGATACTTGATGTGACCACAGAGAGGGCTGAAAGGGCGGACAAATCACTGTGAAAATAAACTGTTTCTCATTCAGCAACTGGTTATCAGCTAGGTGATCCATCAGCTTGGAACTGACAATATATTCGAAGATTTTAGAAGCGACACACAGCAGAGAAATTGGACGGTAGTTGTTAGGGTCATTAATTTTCCCCTTGTTCTTATAGACCAGGGTCACTATCGCATTCCATATTAAGATGGGAAATATAGATCCAGATTAAGACATAGAATGATTAAATATTTTGGGTAATACTGGAACAAATATTTCACGATAATTTGTAAACATTTTTACAGGAATCATATCAAAGCCGCTGGGCTTTTTGATGTCTCAGGAGCCAATTACTCAATCTAACATCGTAGTCACTTATTTCAATTTGATCTAGATCCGTGGAGTCTTTAGGATCTGTGTCAAATTCAGGAATATGAGGAATGGCAACAAACTGTTAAGCAAGTTAACTATCTCCTGTTGGTTTGCTACAGTTTCACCCGTTAATATTTAAATATGCTATTCTTATTCCTTTTTTCTTGCGGCCTATTTCATCATTAAATTGACTCCAGGCCTCATTCGAATCACACTGGCTGTTTGATATTTGATCGGAAATTGAGGTGGCTTTCAGTTTCTTCTTGAGCCAGATTATATAGTTTCGCATAGTTTTGTAAATAGATCAATCATGCTTAGAGTTACTGGATTTAGCAGCTTTACGCAGCTAATTTCACTGTTTTGACAAATTAGTGTACTCGTTTATTCATGTCATTAAAATGTGTAAAACGGATTGCATAATATTTCTTTATAGTTAACAGGAGAGGATAATAATATTTGCAAATTGTGCTTAAGTGCAATTAAATAATACATTCGTTACTTCATTTGTTTCCTAAAGTAAAATAAAGAATGAGGGAAACTTTAGGGCTTTCGCTTTTTCAACTAACTTATCCACTTTAAGATTTTTTAGCCCCCAGTTTTTCTACTTTGTCCTCATCGTCTTTATAAAGTGGCATGGCATTTCAGTTGGAACTAACCATTCTCCAGAATAAAATACCCCTAGGCAAGCTGTAGTATAATTAAATACGAGGCTTAAGTCTAAACTAATACAGGGAATTATTTCTCCTCAAATTATGCCAAAAACCACCTTTTCCGAAGGGAACTTTACTGGTTTAATTTGAATATTTAATACATTGCATTGTTCCAACTACCGTTGCTTGAAACTGTCCAACAGAATTTTAACCTGGAATCCGGGATTTCGTTATCTTTCAAAGATACTGCAATTATACTTTGGGTAGTCTAAATTTTCCCATTCAGCCAGACAAATTCCAAAACGTTAAAAGGGTGACTGGACTTGAATAAATTGAATCTCGATGTCCCTCCTACTAAACATATTTTGCAGACTCTACGAGTATGTGGAGGGAACATTTCTCAAAAAGGTCAGATCCGCCTCAAAGTGAAGGGTCATGCTGATGTTTCTATTTATAAGGGTCCTTGGCCCGTAGTCCAGGTTCTCGAGGATGATCTTCTGCAATATGTCCAAACTCCTGGGTTCGTTTGACAAAATCCTCATATGGTAGGTGCATTGGTGGACCTTCAGCCCTTCGTCCTTCAAGGCTAGTTTATAGGATGCCCTTTGACCCTTGGGGGACACTGGGAATAACTCGGAGGTCGCATAAGGAGCGTACATTTCTAGGAATACCACAAATACCAAATGGTATACCTGCATTTTGTAGCAGTTGAAATCGGTAGGAGTCGGGAAATAATGGGAGACAGTGGGGTTAAGTTTCAAAGTTTACTGAGGACGGGACGAGGCCAAATACTGGGTTATAATCCCGTTTGATCCTTACTCAAGCTGGTGATAATTTAAATTCTCAAAATATAGCAGGGTTAGAGTTTTTGAGGACTAACTTAACTACTTACTTATTAGAGCCAATGGTTTCGTTCCATTTATTTTATTTTTATTAAATATGCTTATGTGAAGAATATTGATGGATAAAAAGCAACGTTCGCATGCAACGATTTCTCTTCAACCCAACAAGCCATATACGTAAAACCCAGTAGATTACTCTCCGGATGTCTGTGTCTGTATGGTTGACCGATATGCATTCTCAAAGGCGTCATCCATTTCGACTTTCAATGCAGTGCAGTACGTCGATTCAAAGAGGCAGCTATTAGTCAATAATTAACGGGATCTTGACCGTCAGGGAGGAAGGGGTCTAAGCACTTCTGCATCCATCCATGATGGTTTTAGGATATATGATACGTTAAACAGCACTCAAATCAAGCGTACAAGCGCATGAAAACCACGAGAACGGTACCAGGGTACTGTGAGGACAAGGGTAAAGTTAGACTTCAAGCAGGGTAGAAATAGGGTACAGGTTTGGTAGAAATAGCCGGCAGGTTGGGGAGAAATAGGGTACTTGTTGGATAGAAATAGGGTGAGGGATTGGTAGAAATAGGGAGCAGCAGACTTGCAACCGTTCAGAACGTGAGCGGTACGAATCGCTCACTCACGATCAATTTGAGTGAGTGAGCGATCGA
>JAQFZX010003620.1:0-11404 GCA_034682405.1 Hydroisotoma schaefferi | reverse complement strand
TCATAAATTACATTATTTTATTTTGTTTCTTTATCATATAAAAATTTCCTTTTAACTTCCTTAGCAATTTCTGGATTGAAAAAGCTTTGTTCATGCTTGGAATTATTTTTTAAAGTCTCCCGATCCCTTCCACGAATCAACTCCTTGGTATATTTCATAGACTTTCCAGATATGGACGTCCCACCAATTTCCCTTAGAAAGGCAGAAGTTTCTTGTTCAAAACGGTCCGATGGAAAAATACGACTGACCAGTCCACTTTCATAGGCTTGTTGAGCAGTGATCTTGCGGTTAAATAGAAGCACATTACTAGCCCTAGCATAGCCCATGATTAATGGAAACGTGTAGGTCGAAGCGGCTTCAGGGGGGAGACCAAATTCGGTGAATCTTGTATGGAAAGTTGCCTTATCGCTGGCAACCACAGAGTCAAATAGTCCCAGCATGGTAACTCCAACTCCAATCGCTGGACCGTTGACCAATGCAATTAGGGGTTTTCTACAGTCCACCAAACAGGAAAGGAAGCCCGCAAAGGCTGACTTGGGTTTATTGTCTTTCTGTTCATTTTTATCAGTCTCAATATTGGAACCTTTTTCTGCCGAAGAAGGGTCTGGTTTCTTTAGACTGCTCATATCCACACCACTAGTGAAGTAATTTCCTGCCCCCGTCACCGCGATCAACTTCACTCCCGGATCAGCGCTCCCTTCATGTATTGATGAGATTAAAGTCTTGACCATGTCTCTTGTCAGAGCGTTACATTTTTTAGGTCGATTGAACACTATTTTCCGAACCCCTTGGATATTGTTGCATATTATAAGCTCATCGCTGCTATCATTTCTGTATATGGGGGATGTGGTTATTGTCCTTGAAAGTTCTAAGAAACTGCTAACTCGGTAGTAGTGGTAGGGAAGTTTTCTGACCATGAGAGCGTTTGCCATGCTAGACATGTCTGGGGGAGTGGCCTTTGATGAAAGTCTGTACACAAAATAAGCAGTTTTTGTGTCGTGAAACGGCATTTTAGATTTTAAAAAACACATCATTCATAGGCTGTACATCTACATCTTAACAACTGTCATAACAGTGTCGTATAAGAACACAAATATGAAATGCTATTAAAGATTGTTCAGGCATGCAGTGAAGGCAGATGCAGAGCAGATGCAAGTATATAAATCTGCATATTTTGAAAGCATATAGTATAGCACGATTATGCACGAAACGGAGTTATGAATAATCGTATTCAATCAAAAATTAATAGAATTAACATCCGATAAGCAGGGGTACGCTTATCCATTCTGGAACGGTGTAAAGAGCAGTATAGACTTTTATACAGCTTACCAACTGGTAGTAAAAAGATACATACACATGAAATGATGATATTCCTACCTTTATTTTGACAGGAAGTGGATACAACAAAACTGCTTAATCACACTCTCACTCACAATTGCCAATGACATTGACTAAACCCATCAAAATCAACGCATTGCATTGCATCTGCATCGTTTAGATAGAGCGAGAGAGCACGAGCAACGAGCACAACTGCACAACCAAAACCAAAACCAAACCCAATATTTTTAACACGCACAAACAGCAGCAGCTGAGATATCTTTCATTTCCTACGTACGATTTTGTCAAAACTCCGTAAAAAAGTGACCTTACTTCCTCTTCAAATTCCACTTTCTGCTACAAGAATTAAGGTACATAAATCGGAACTTTTGAGCAGCTTTTGTAAACGTTTTAAAATCCCGAACTACTATAAAAATTTGTAGGTAGGTTTAGGTAGCAAATTAAATTTAATTCAAGTGCAAAAAGCAAAAGGAACGAGGAACGAACGAACGAATGTCAAAACCAAATCCCGTTTAAGTAAATGTTTGAAGAAGATTAGCTTAGGATTGACACTTTTATCCTGTAATTTCTAGCATTTTCCAACCTTTTTAACCAATTTCCTAAAATTAGGAAACGGATCTCAAAATCTCAATTCTAAAAGTGGAACAGTTAGACAAAAAACACGTGGCTGTTCCTTTGTGCAGTCCAACAAGTAATACAAGCTTTCATTCATAATCGGTCGTCTTGCATTCGAATTCGAAAGAGATCATTATCTAAAATTATTAGTAGCTGGATGGTTTTTGAGCATTTATTATTAATAAATTGCGAAAGAGTATAAGGGAACTCTGCGGCGTTAGATGATAGAATTACGGGTCGCATTGCAGTATAAATAATTGTAAAAAACTGCCCATGTTATATAGTAAATTGCATCAATATTTTAATTGTCTGTTTCAAATGTTTCTAAGTTCATCTTGTATCGTGTTGTCGTGATTATCTTTGTGTTCAAATTGTACACGATTAGATTAGATAATTGTGTTGTTAGGATTTTTGCATGGTCATCAACAGTATCAGTCGGATGGCATTTATGGTTATGGTTTTTTCATCTCATGAATAATGGAATAATGATTCATGGTCATGTCATGGCTTTTATGGGATAGATAGAAGAGGGATGTTGGGCTTTGTAAATTGGAATTTAAAGTTGCAATTATTGTAGTCAATTGTGTTTAAGGTCGGTCGTTATAAACTGTAGAGGTTTAAGATCAAATGGATTATATTTATTTAAATAAATCATATATTTTCAGGTACTTCTCGGTTCAATCTGGCCTTTGTATCGAAAGGGATAATTTATTTGGAAAGTAGCCTGTGAAAGTGCGACATCGGGGCCTTTTTGAAATCGGATGGGATTCTTTGACTTTTTTACTGGAGGATCATCGGAGAAACAGTGTTTTTACACGGATCATATAGACCCTGTTGTTCATAGTAAGTTTAGCAAAATGAAACTCTGCTTTATTGGAAGTTAAGAATAGCTGATAAATAACAATTGGTTTCATCTTTCAGCCAATGGGACTCTCACTTATACCGATTGTGCCAATTGGGTTAACCGGAGGATTGTTCTGTTGCTGAAGCGCTTCGAGAGACCGCAGCTAGGGACCGTGAAATATGTCGGCATTGATCATTTGGGGATTTTGTGCGCTGGAATAGAATTTGTGAGTGGATTGCAGACGGAATATTACGCCCGGACTTAGAAAAAGGTTTAAAAGTAATATGATGATGATTTGCTAAACTTAGGATTATGATATTGGGGGAATGTCTGGAAAGGTGAATGGTCAGAAATTGTTCAAGTGCAAATCAAACCACGGTCTTGTTGTACCTGTCCAGTACATTAAATTATTGGAGGATCATGAAAACGGGACTCAGATCTTTCCTGTGGACAGATCTCAGCTCAGTAGAGCTCATTCCGTGCCTAACCTTCCGGGAAATGGTGCAGCAAGCGTCTCTCTGCAAGAATATTATTCAGAAGGGCTTCCAGGTTTGAAAGTTGGAAACAACGTTGTGTGGCTAGGAGGTGCTGATCCGTGTACTGGAATTGTAAAATGGATAGGTCGAGTTGGACAGAACACACGATCTACTTTGAAATCGTGGGTCGAAATGGTAAGCGATAGTTTTGAAAAACAAAGCTACGCAAGTATGTTTGGCCTTTTTACAAGCGGATTGAACATTTTAGGACGATTTTGTTGGTGCTGGACTAAACAATGAGGACACGGGTGTTCACTTTGGTTGTGCAGCAAACAGAGGAAAGCTTTTGCCTGTGGATGAACTGATTCTTCTGGAGAACTTTATTCCAGGAAGCGACGCAGGAAGTGAAATTTTTCAGACTGAGGACTTACCGACAGCAGAAGTTTTTCCGCAATCACAACGAAGTATTGAACCAGTGACAGTGGTTAATGATTTAATTGATCTGGGTCCAAACGTTGAAGGAGCTAGTACAAGTGGAGAACTTTCCATAGCAGATCATTTTTTAAACCAAGGTAATTTATTCTGCTGTCCTAAACCTATATTTGTTATCTTGGTTTATAAGGGAATAACAGTAACGTTTGTTGAAATTGTAGTATTGAACGATAAGCCTAACCCTAGCTCCGTGTCGACTGGAGAAACTTCGTTTTTAGTGCCTCGTTCCAGTTCTGCCATAGAAGATAGTAGTTCACGAAATCTAGTCAACAGCTCTAATCCTTTTAATAATTCCACTGTCGTAAGTAAACAATTTACTGTATGCAAGTAGGACAGAAATGTTGCATTTGATTGATGTCGGTGGTACTTAAATTTTCTATTTTTTAAAGGTCCCTTTTACAAATTCACAACCACTTCATTCTTCATGGGACTCTTTTCTAAATCGGCCCAGTGAGCCTATTACTCAGAACCAGACTGACAATGGTAACCACGAAATGATGGAAACACTGCAGCAGGAACAAAAATCCCCAGCTGAAATTTTTAATGTTAATGTTACACCGATAACAAATGAAAATATAGCTGCTGGATCTCCATTTCCATCACAGTCATTAGCTTCGAATGAAAATCAGCTAGAAGTGGGTGCCATTTCTCCCGGAGAAGATTATTTACCTCCATTTATTGTTCCACCAATATCCATTGTTGAATTTTTCAGAGCTGAAGGTATTCCTTACTTTTTAGCTTTAATAAACATTAAATATAAGTATTGCTGATAAGAATGAATGCTTACTTGTATTTTTTTCAATTTCAGGAATGAAGGGAATCCAAGGAAAGCGCAATTCCTGTTACATAGATGTTGTACTTTTCGCGATGTTTGCCTTTACTGATACTTTTGACCCATACTTTCTGGTAAAGACAAGTCACTTTAGTAAGGGCCCTGATTCTGAATTGACAAAAGTGGCTAAGAAAATCTTGGCAGGGCAGATTGTAAATCCACTACGACAAAACTATTTTTGTTCCGCTACTGGGGTCACATTTTTTAGGGAAATTATGATCCAGTTTAGCGATAAATTGGATGGTGCTTTTATGGGTTAGTTGCTTTCACTTTCACTTTACTATTTACAAGAACCTGCTGGATATATGTGTATTGTGTATGTTTTTGTTGGCCATGTTACAGATATTGAAGAGTTCATGCTCATTATGTTTGACAAACTTTTCAATCTACAAGAGTTCGTAATATATGATAATAATGTGAAGGATTACCTTCATCAAATAAATCTTGGAGATCATGACCTTCCTGCGGTGATGACAGTAAAGCAATGCCTTCAGTTAAGCATGAAAGACTACGGCCTAAAATTCCAAGAGGTGCCTTCGCCTGCCTTAATTATTGAAATCCCAAGAAACACCTACGGAATAATACAATCTACTACAATTGTACCAAACCTAAAGCTCAATATTGCTGATGTGATGAATCCTACGAATTCTAGTGCTAATCGAGCTCTAAGCAATACTATGGATTTACTGGCAGTTATTTGCATTAACAATTTTCATTTTGTCACCTTCGTAAAGTCTGGAAGTGGTGCTTTGGCACATTGGGTGCTTTTCGATTCTAATCCGAGTGAAGAGGTACCAAAGGTACGGGAATCAGTTATTATTTTAAAGTTTTGTTTTATAGTACAATTTGTACACTGGATTCATCCAAATGATTTATTTTTCAGGCTAATTTTAAGTTGTCGTTTTAATTTTAGGCTGAAATCGTTCCTAATATGGGAGAGTGGTTGGAAAGCCTAGAACATCGGTGTCTTACAAACTCGTATGAAGTCGCCTCTACTAAGCACAAGCTACCACCCATGGTTCAGAAGTTATTGTCAGATATATATGTTTGTATTTATTGTCCAGAAAAGGTCATCTAAAGAGCGGGCAGAATATTGCCGATAAATGAATTATAATAGTTGCATGTTGCAATAGAAAGAAATAGATGTACAAAACCTTCATTCTTGCCAGTTTGCAGGGTAAAATAATTGTTTAAAGACAGTTAAAGTTTAAAATATCGTTTTACTTATTTCTTACGTAATGAAGTCAATATATTAATTGTTCCCTTCGGATCCGATTCCTCTCAACTGTTGTAATTTTACCTCAATCGAATTCAAATCATAAAGCTCTCCTGAAACTGAGTTTTTAAAACAGCTTTTGGAGAATAATAAATGCAGACATGACTTTCCGTCATGATTCGCTTAAGATACGGATGCACTTTTGAAAATTCTCTATATTTTCCGGGATATTTTTCCAACTTTTCCATCCATCGTCCAAAGTCTTCTAGTACAGCGACCTGATAGAATAAAATTATATCATAACTATACATTTTTTACACTAATTAAAACTTGCAATTTGATCTGACTCCATACTTGTGGATTTTCAGTTGGTAACGCTTCAAAGAATAGCCAAGGTGCATGTCTTTCGATTCCAGTTTTAACGAAGGTTGCGTAAAGATTAGCTCGGATGCAAATAACTGCAAGGAGATGCAAAGTTTCATAGCTTTGGGCTATTGGAACAAGTAAGGGTTCGTGTCCAATATGGTAGTGTATCTGGTTTGCCATGTTTTGACAAGTTTGACAATAAGCTAAGGAGACGTCTCCATAAGCGCTTAGACAAAGTGAACATTCTATATTGGCTACAAGTCCACAAATGCACTTCTTAGGGCCTGAAATTTAATATAAGACAAATAAATACTGTTTGTAAACCGAAATGAGTTAATATAGAATCTACCTAAACGTTTCTAACCCCTGAGTGAATAATAAATATGCACGTAAAATACTTTCATACCCTGATCAATAAGATGACCCACGTTCAAGCTAAGGTTAGGAATAATCGCTTCATAGTAAACCAATCTACCGTTACATCGTGGCATACAAAGCATCAGGGCTGGATTAGGGAGTTCTTTAAACTGTAACCCATTTATTTCCAAGCTGGTCTCGAATAGAAATTGAATATCCTGACATCTCGACCGATCTTTAGGTCTTACGATGATTTGATGCATAAAATCATTTGTGCCATTTGAGTACTTTGTAAATTTGGGAATGTCCAGCGCGTTGTCAAACAGTAGGTACAGAAACTCTTCAGCGTCTGTCAAGATATTTAGGGTATGGAAATACACACATGAATCTGCTTAAAAATATGCCAATTACAATGATTTACCCATAAAGGACGAGTTTAATTTAGAGGATAGTGGAAGCATAGCCTCTCGAAGGTGGCTGACACTTTCCCTGGAGCAAAACGCAGATAGGCGAAGCGGCTTAACTATTCTTTGCCGAAGGATCATTTTAACATCCTTCTTCATCCCTTTATCCGACTCCAACTCCTGTAATAGGATGCGATCAAAAATGTTCGTACAATAGAACAGGGACATCAGACTGATGTCCGCGTAGCAAGAGTTGTAACCGGCTTGGATGCCTCGACCTTTTCCTGAATGAAATATTCATTAGCATTAGCAATCTCATTCATAGAAGTCAATTTGCTTAATTAACCTTATCTAAACTTTGTATTTGTAGGCTCGACTATTTTGGAACCTTTAACTCAAGAATCTTGAGCTTAACTTACCGACAGCGGAGTGAATGTTTTTACTACTAAAAGGTGGTGGAATCATCAGTTCTTTATAAGGTTCTAGCATATTAGGAACAGATTTGGCCTTTTGAAAATGCTCTCCTCGCTGAGATTTTGAGAGAGCGGAAGGATTCTTTTGGTATCTTGATGTCTTCTTTTTCAGGCTACGACGGGGGTCATCCACTTCGCCTTCGTAATTATTATCAGAATGATTCCGAATCTCGGAAGAACTAACGTAATTGTTAGGACTGCTCGAGTAGTCTCGATCAAGTGTGTTCTGCATGCTGCTATTATTATGCAGCGTTTCTCTGTTATCAATAGCCGGAACGGAGTAAGCGTGATAAAGATTGGGATTTTGGAAATGAAAAACATTAGCATAATTGGGAAAGTCCGGATTATCTTCAGCATAATTGAGGTTTCCGTACTGTTGTTGCTGTTGATATTGGACTGCTTCTTGAATATCAGCAACTGAGTAGCTTCCACTCCCATTGTCTTGCGAGTTTGAATGACCGGAAGACAGTGATCCGTGCGCTTGATAGTGGGAGTGGGTCTGCTTATGGTTACTCGGGAGGAAGTAACTATTTGAATTGGTTTCAATATGGTCCATATTAGTGGAACGTGGGTCAATGAAATACCTTTCGACTGCCGAGGGACTAAGAAGCACCGGCTCAGATTCCCGACGTTCATCCAGGCGAGATGGGGGTAAAGTTTTGGGAAGTGGAGGTGGAGATGGGGATTGGGACCTTTCATCGGGATAATTGTTGCAGTTGAAGGTTTCTGGAGGGTAGTTTTCAAAGTAGTTATGATTATGATTTCGGGGGTCTGCAAGTTCGTTAATGGCTCCGATAGACTTATGATCCTGAGGAAGTTTATAAAATGCATACATGAAATTATTTACTTTGCTCCATTGCTAGTTCATTAGATACGTAGGAAACCTACGGATTGGTGCAGTCCCTTTGGTAAGCTCTCTAAATTATCAGTGGACTGGGATACTTTATTTAAGGCGACTCTGAAACTACGTCTTTGAGCTGAATCCGCTGCCTGGCGAGCCAACAGAATGTTTCTTGCACTCTTTCTTAAAGAATCTGTGTAGGTTTCAAACCCAATATCTTCATCTTCTACAGAATTGTCTGCAACAAGATTGCTAACACTGACGAACTTATTGCTTTCCACTGGTTGGTACGCGTATTCCGTAACATCCTCGGAGTGAGTGTGGAAATATTCTGTCAAAGGGCGTCTGGATGGCTTGTTCAGCTTTGACCTTACTGTTGGAGCTATAAACGACAAGTACCAATGATTTTTATATGATCTTTTTATTTTATAAATTAAGAGGTAGAATGAACCTTTTATTAACCTTCTGAATAGTAGTTAAATGCTCGTGGAGATTTTGGAGAGTGTTGTAAATGAGGAAGGTGGTCATTGAAGGATTTCGAAGTAGGAGTTGTAGGGGAAGATACAGAATCCACTTGGCGAGTTGGGTAAATTATGGCCTTGGAAATGGTAGGGGACTTTATGTCTTCTTGTTCATACTCTTGCTGAGATACTTGTCGAAATAAATTGCTCAATTTTGGAGAGGATAAGGTATCGGAAATGAACCTTTGTGGCTCTTGTGGATCTTCGTTTTCAGAAACAGAGCTTGGCTTTCTTGGGTGTTCCGTTAAGTTATTTGAACTTGGAGTTGGCAATTGGGTTGATGCAGTTTGACTGGGCTTGGATATAATATTTGCATTATTTTGTGGAATAATTGGGATTTTATATGGCACAGCGTCTGTTGTCAGCTCGCATAAGGGGACTCTCAGTACCTTTTCTCGTTTTAATTTAGTTTTGTCCTGAAAAAGTTTTATTTATAAGTAAAAGTGGGCTTTTCATGAGCTTATGGTCATATACATTACAATAGTATGATTAATTAATTACCAATTTAATTTTACAAAAGACTTTCCCATTCGTGTAAATCTGCCTTTCATCAATCGTTGCCCAACGTTTGGATGGCTTGTAATATAAAGCATCGCCAATGGCCCATTTAGGTTCCTCTAAATGTGTAAATGTAAATATTAACGATTTAAAGCGATACTTGTTTATTATCTTTGCTCGTTTTGAACGCGTATTGTATATAAATGGACCTTACCATATTCTACAGAAGTCCCAACAACTCGATGTTCTCCATTTACGAGCATTTGTGCTATATTTTTTCTCAAGAACTCCTTATAAGGGACCACTTCCTCCGTCTTGTATGCTTTCCTGTGGCCATCCTAAGAATAGAATAGATTACTAACGTAATATTTTGACATTTTACAACAGAAATAGGAAACATTTAACTTAACATCTCAAAAAATTACCAATATAACTTCCCACTCTCCATTTTTATTCTGCTTCTTTCCCTTATAAACGGAGCTTTGGACCTTTCCATCTTCCGTGCTTAGGAATACCTTAAATCCTTTTCTCAAAGTGGGCGATATTCCTGTAGAAATCAACAAAAATTTCGGGTACGACTCTGAGCAAACTGATTATTGCTTAGTTCTTATGAAAAGGATGAGTTTATATTAACGTAATGACGAAGGTTAAACTCACTTTCAAAAAGCTTGTCATGAGCAAACTTGTCGGCCAAATCTTCGGGAATACATCTTATGAAATGTAACGGTGAGTCAAATCCAAGGGAGCCATAGGGTATGTCTAGAGCCCTTAAATCTGCGGACACGTTAAAGTTCTTATGTATTTTCCACTGGGAATAGATTTAAGGTCTTGTGAAGTGAAATGAAGATTTTAAGGACATGGTACCTTCAGTGCCCTCTGAGCTGTATAGAAATCTAAGGACTTTTGTCTGATAAAAATCCAAGCTCCTTACAGGCCTGTACTTTGTGAGCAAGTCCATTGTAAGTTATCTCAGGGTTTTTGTCAACCTGATCAAACTCTGTGATCTGACCTTCTACTTTCCTTTAGTTTAGTAATTTATCAATAAGAATATATTACGATTTATTTGCTCAAAGAGATTAAGTTAACTGAAGCTAAACGCATGAAAACAAAACAACATTTTACGACAGAACCTTTGTCAAATGTTTAACTTGACACTTTTTTTCTGGCAGAACTCCAATCTTTTGGATGTATGTTTTTTATTATATTATATGAAAATGAAAAGCATCAAACGTTGGAACTATTCTTTGGATTAGTTGTTTTAAAAAATATATGCATTTATGGACTGAAAGGAACAAATAAAAAGAGGAAGGTCTTTAAATACATAACACGTTAAAGAGAAATCCTGGAGAAATATTACCTAAAACTGTAAACTTGACAGTGTTGTAGTCTAAGCTGTCGAGTTATTTTACTATCTTTCAACGAAAAGATACCTGCATGGAATTTAAAACAAATGTTACATGCAGAAAACAATTTCTGACTAAATTCAAGCTAAATTATACCTTAAGGCCTTTAATGTTCCCCAGCTTTCTTAAACCCTCTTTTAGTAGGTAGGTACTGTTAATGACAGATAAGTCATTTGGCTATGCACCGTTTATTTCAGTTAGATAGGTAGGTATATTAGTCGCCTAATTTAGAACGTGTGTGACTTAATGAACTGTTGATGATAAATTAACTTTCGTCGTTCTTTCTATGAGAATCTATCGTAGTTTGATGACTTATTCATGGGAGTTGACTACCATGCATGGGCTTAAATAATACTAAAAGCATACAAATGACAAAACAAAGTATAACATCATCCTCATCATTAAAATCATCGTCATCGTTTTTGTAACATTGGTCCTAGCTAGGGATTCGGATTGGGGGGATAGCACTTTTAACGTATGAATGAAACGATAGTAATTATCCTAATCTTTCAAGTGTATTTAACCTGCATGTGGCTTATCGGTCTTTGTCCTGGTGTAGATAGTTAGATATCTAAGCACTGTGTGATAAATTATTCATATAAGTGGGAGATAATTAGCATCTACATTATATAATAGTTTCCTTCCATATATGCAGGGTTTTCCCTGGGTAAAACCGACCGGGTTTTAAATGTGGGTTTTAATGGGTTTAAATGGTTTTCTGCACTATG
>JAQFZX010003619.1:0-11405 GCA_034682405.1 Hydroisotoma schaefferi | reverse complement strand
TTGAAAAGGTTTTTTTCAAACAATACGAATCCATTGAGTAGCTGAACCCCTTCGATTTCATATAAGAAATAGCTGAGCCTCATCACAGTAAAAAGGATGAGGACTGAGGTCAAGGCCAGACTAATTTGCCAAGTGTTCCGCCCAACATCTTCGTCAATCCCCTTTTTCTTGAGAGTTACGAAAAGGAGCATGGAAGCATACAGGGCTACTATTACAAGCTGTCCTCGATTAATCCTTTGGAAGGGCTCTTTTTCTATGAAGAATCGTTCCTTTTTAGCATCCCAAAAGTAGACAGTTGATCTCAAAAAGTGGGTCACGAAGGAAAGGACCTTAAAAAACTTCATGAAACGCTTAATAAACATTTTCTTTGGTGGAAACGGTTGGAGTGTTAACTTTCAAGAAACTGCTAAAAAGTCAGAAGGAAAGAAAAGAACCCCAGCCTTGTTCTTTTATAACCTTCCAAAGACATCCTTACTAAATTGGAAAGTCCACAATAGGCTAAAATAGGGAGTTGCTACCGTTATTTGATGGGCAGATATTGACGTGCATAGTTCCAAAAACGCTTCAATTTACCGAATTTTAAGCACGAACTGTCATGGGCTTAAGGTAAGGATATTGCAGTGTGGGGAATGATTAAGGTGGAAAGTGCTGCAGGAAACTGAAGGAACCCCTGTAGATTGGTTGGTATACTGGATGAATACCCTAAATCCTCGCCCTTGCAGCGCCCTCGTTAATTATGCCGCACAGCTATCCTTTCCATGTTAAAAGGGGTATGTCTCCTACGTTAAATATGCTTCAAAATGTCTTCTTATGCATATTACTCGCGGTATCTGGCCGAGGATTTAGGGCGGATCTTTAATTTAATTACTGTTATTAAGATGGGAGGAACGTTTATTTCCGCGAAGAAGAACATCATATTATTAGCTTATCACGGCTACTGCCAGAAAAACTAGGTTTTGGCTTGGTTGACTAATTATGAGTTGCATTGTGATGTCAGAATGATATATTTGTCAATAATTAACTAACTCCTGCTGACGGTATAATTTAATTTCAGGAGCATATTGTTGAAGAATGCATTGATTGCAGTATGAGAAACATGTATATATCTGAACATTCTGGACGGACTGACTAGGCGGATCAGCCAAAATTATATGGGATTATTCATGCTTGTAAAAATTGGTTGAGACTTCAAGAAAATTCTGCTGCAACGCAACTACGACACAGAATATTCAGTCGCAACTGGCTCTTTGTACCCTACTCGTACCCTACTTGTACCCAAATTGAAACCAGCCTGTACACAACTTGTAGCTTATCATTGCTTTCATTCGCTTCTAAGCTAGATATCAGTGGGATTAGATGTATCATATGTCTCTTTGAGTTCAGGAGAAGCTTCAAGTTCCCTTTAACCTCTTTTTTTAGGTGCCCTTGCAGTACCCCAACTAAACCCTTTTCGTTGTCTACGTGCGCTTGATTCAGTGTCCCTAACGTTCGATAACAGGATATCCTTTTACCCCAACCCCCCCTGATGGTCAAGGTTAGTTGGTATATCGACTAAACGCTGCCCCTTCTGCCTCCACCTTCAAAACGACGTATTGGACCTCGGAATCGTATGCCGCATTTGGAAATGCATATCGTTCACACAGACACACGGACAGACAAACTGGGTTTTATTTATATCGTACACTTTGAGGTTACTGAAATAATAGTATGTAAGTCCATGAAACTCATAAGTCAAATCGGATGCTAAACTAATTTCTTGGTTTGCAGTTTTGCGGATTCAAAATCCTGGATTATAGCACTGAACCCCTCATTAAATAAGCAATACTACTAATTTTCACGCCCCTGACGTCTGACTGAAGTTTCAAAAATGAAAGGTCTGGGTTGCCACACTTGCCTCCCTTGTTTCTGTAATGGTCGCTTTCAAAATTATCATAAAATATGAAAGGGGACTGGTCGGGGGAACGAGGACTGAGATCCTTTTTTCCAAGCATTAACGGCAATACCTGACCTTTACTTTGGTATGTCAAGGAACAGAGTACCCTAATGATACGGCTGGGAGACTACTTTGCATATTGTGGTTGTTTACATCTATGATCCTTAATTGCGTTTATGTATCGATATTAGTGGGAATGCTGGCTTATCCTTTGTTATCCATCGTTCCAAAGTCATTTTCTGAGTTAGCTGTAGCCAAGAATTACGGTTGGGGGCTGGAGAGTCCTGGAGGAGCTTTGGAAATGATATTTAAAACGAGTAATAATCCAACCTTTCAAACCCTTCATGAAGGAGTGGTTTCTAGTACGAATCCTGTTGTTTGCTACAAACGAGCCGTTGTTCAGAATTTTGGATGCATAGTTTGGAATATCAATGCGGTATACGTTTTTGCGAAGAACCTTACAATGGTAGATGGGGAGTATCCATTGACTTTGGGTGTGGAAACTACCATGTTTTCTGCATCTGGTTTCCCAACCCCGGTACGGGCAATTTATCTGAATAATTGGAATCGAATTATGTCGCAGGTGACGGACATGGGAATGTATCAATATTGGCTTGCTGGGGATTTGAAGAATATTATTGATAGAAAAAAGGAATGGGAGATGAGTTTGGTTGATAGGGAGGTTGAGGATGGAGTGCAGAATGAGGGGACTTTCCTCAAATTGAAGAATCTATCTGGGTGTTTCTGTATTTGGATTGGGGGACTTACATTATCCGTCTGTGTTTTTTTACATGAAATTGTAGGAAAAACTTTGAAAGGGTTGTTCACCTAGTTTGGTAAGATTTTTGGGGTTTTGAAGTTTATTTTGGGAATTTGTGTTATGGAACTTGAGATTCGGAGTTCTGGTACGTAGAACGGCAAAGCTCATACTAAAGAAACTAACCTGGGAATTCCTCAAGGATCTTGTGTTTCTTGTCTGTTATTTTTAATTATGATAAATGACCAACCAACCTTCAGTTGTGCTCTACCGCCTTTATGATCATACTTGCTGATGACTCTAATATTGCTATAAAAGGTCCATTAAACATAATCTTTAAATTAATTATCCTGCTGGAATTCGACTTAAACCTTATTAGCAAATAGATGCGTTGTATTAAAACGGAATTCAATGAAAGCAAATCCTTGTTCTGTACTTATGGAACGCCTGGACTGCTAAATAGATTAAGTAATCTTACAATTAAAATAAATGGCTTCCCAATTTCTAGGGTATATGCTTTAAATTTTTTAGGAATACCTATTGATTGTTAGTTTAACTGGTCTGCTCAACTTTAAAATACTTCAAAAACGTGTTATACCTCCCTATCTCAGCTTTATTCTCTAAAACAAACCTTGTTTAAAAGTTGGTTAATCCTCGTTCATAGTTTGGTACTATTCAAAGTATTCTATGGTTCGGCAATCTGGTTCAGCAACTCTAAGATCTGTAAAAAAAAGTTGTGATAAAATTCTTAGAAACTGTACTAAATTTGTATTGAATACGCGAACATTTGACTCTATAACTCATACTATCAATAACGAGCTAAGTTGGCTCCATGGTAACTTTTAAGTACACTGATGAAATTGGTTTACTACTGTACAAAATTATAAATAATTCGGCACCTCAACATCTTTAGTATATTACCCTTCAGAGTCCTTCCTCTACTATTAGGAATATTATAAATTGCAATTATTTTAATCCTGGCATATCTAAGGCACAAAATTACGTATAACGATGCGTTGAATTTAGTTGTAATAAGATATGGGTCGAACACCCTCATAACCTTAAGCAATGTAAAAGTTTAAACTCTTTTATAAAAGCATTGCTGTAATATTTTATTGAGAAACAAACACTCCTATCTATCTCACACCATGATTATTATGAAAAAGGGTGTAATCTAAGTTGTATTGATGACGTATCTTCAACTGTTCCTAATAGAATCACTTATTGGCAATAATAACTTATTTGATGTCCTAACTATTAACATTTAATTCGACAATCCTGAGCTGTAACTGCCTTTCTCGGGACGGCATCTTCTGTATCATAAATAAATTAAGTCGCTTTGGATTAACAGCTTGTGAAAATAGTATTAAATACTAAATAAAATCTATTCTCTGAGAATAAACGCCAATTGTTTTGTCAAATTCCCTTTTGTTTCTGCGATGTGAAAGTTAACCTACAAAATAGAATTGATTGTTGAACGAAGACACACTTTTCACAACGCTGTCAATAAAGATGAGAACAAAGAAAGAGAATGCGGCCAGAGCAGAGGGATGTCATCTCGGAGCCGGATGCAGATAAATATCGAGAATATCAGATTATTAAAGACAATAAAGGTCACAATCGCTGGGAGGATTATCTTTTGCTCGCAGAGGTTCTTTTGGAGAGCTAGAATCTGGAGTTTTTGGTATAATCCTTGCAGCGTTTCTTGGGAAAGCGTCCTCTCACTCAGTTTACTCTTTCCTCAGCCTTTTTTCGTCCGATTGTCCATATCTCGGCAAAATAGAGTTAATTCACTTGCTACAATTATGACCCTGTCACTTAAATTACTCGATTAGGCCTTCTTTCTGGCATCGAGAAATTAAAAGATCCGGGTGGTTCATAATCATAAATGGTCTCAGACTTTAGGCGGATAGGGTGCTCTGTAAGGGTTATGATGAAAAGGCCTGAGATAAATTTATAACAAATTCTTGGAGTAAAAGTACAGGGGCCTTTTTACTCCGCACCAGGTGTAAGTGTTGGAACTAGCGAACTAGGTTTAATGCAATATGCGATGTTTTCAAGCCAAGGATGATGACGAAGGGATGAGATATGCAACTTTAACAATGACAATCAGAACAACAGGTTTACAATCGAATGTCAAGGGTTCAGGGCTGCGAAGGCTCAAGTTAGTATTGGAAAGGGAAAAGCGTTTGAAAACTTTTTGAACTTTTTATTTGATAGATTATATGCACGCGTGGATGCGTTGTTGCAGACGAGCAACATGCATATAGAAAAGGTCGATCATGCCCTACGGCACGAAGAATTTTTTCGCAATTTGTTAATCAAAATACAGATGGAAAAAAGAAGAAAGTTGCTGCAATTTTCGTAGACGTTCACCAAGCTTTCGATTAAATATATCATGGAAAGTTATTGTATAAACATATGAATTTATTCAGGTTAGAGCCTTGGTATATTAACTCTACGTACAGTAATCTGTCAGGTAGAATGTTTAAATTTGCTAATGATGATAAATATTGTAATTAAGAACGGGGAGTACCTCAAGTGTCAGCTCTAGGCCCACTTTTATTTAGTCTATTTATCAATGACATTGGTTCCGTCTTAACTTGTCCATTCCTTTTATATGCTGACGAGACCTCAAGGAAAGCTAGCTTCCTAAATATTGTAATATGCCCCTGCCCCTGTTAGCTGTTCCACATTCCTTAACCACGTTTCCACCAGTTCCCTTCCTTCACCGCTATACCCTCCACAGCTCCCCCTTTCCCCCTCCCCACTTCCCCCCTATACCCTTTCCCAGTTTCCCCTTTCTCAAGTTTCCCAGTATCCTTCAAAAAAGTTTCTGAACGATCAAAATTTTTGCAAGGAGTAATGAGATGTCTAACGCTTCCCATAATGAAAATTATGCTCACTGCTTATGTACACTCTGTTATTGACTACGCGTTAAATATTTGGGCAGTTCAAACTCCAAATCAGCTTTGCAAAATAGACGAAAACATTGATCGGGTTTTAATTTGCTTTCATTATCCGTCAATTTTTAGAAAAGCTAAGGGTAACTATAAAAAGATGGTATTATTGTACAAGATCCTAGGAAAATGTGTAACTTTTTATCAATTGAGGAGAGAACCAAATATGTACTTCTTAAAAACGCTTTTTGCGACTACTGTTCGGGTAGCATTTAATTCTCTGCTAGAACGTCGATAGATCGATGCCCTTCATGTCAACCTTATCCTTTAAATCTGAAGGTTTTAAAAAATCTGTTGCGTTCAGAACTATAAAAGTATGGAATGTATTACCAAAGGAATGGATTTTAAAGGATATGAGCTTCACTAAGTTTAATTAATGTATACTAAATTGGATTAGGGAATCTGTTTAACAGAAAATCAAAACTGCCAACAGTTTAATAATAATATTTAATTCTTATTATCTTCGTTCTTCTAATAATTGACTATTGTATGTGAGTGTCACTGGTGGAAGACCAATTTTGTACTAATTGAATCAGCAAGACACTAGAATAAAGACAAATATAAAAGAATAACACGAGATACATAGAATTTAGGCATAGTGGTAGTTTATTTTCTATTGTATTTACCCTTTTATTCCGAATAAACCGAAAACACTAGTCAAAATAAATTTTATTCGGCATAAATGGGGTGGTGGTTGTTCAAAATAAATAAACTTGTAAGATAGTTTTTGAATAGTATCTTGAAGGTAGTTTATTACGACTAAATCCCTTATTCCGAATAAAATTGATCTAAAATAAAAATATGTTGGCCAACTCTGCCAATGAAATGAGATATTTGGACTCGGTGATTCTTAACCTGGTCGGATAGAACCTTGAGGAATGGATGATCTACAGTATTAAAAGAGGGGAAGTTAGATTAGTAGAATTATGTAGTAAATAAATATTTCAAGGGGGGAAACCTTGGGGTGGAAACTTCGGGTCAATTCTTAGTGAAATATTTAAATGCAAGAGTGAACCTTATTGGGGTACAACTTTGGGGTTACACCTAAAGGTTTTTTTTTGGGTAAAAGCTAATGAGAATCTGTATTCCTTCTATTCTAATCTCTTCTAAGGAGAATCCAACTGCTTATAATGTTTAATGAATTATGATAAACTTGTAATAGAAATATAGACAAAATAATCTGTGCGTGCTTTTTTAGTTCCTTCAGCTTTTTTTGGAATAGTTTTTGTACGGATTTTGGAAGCTACGTTCGTTAGGTCATGATTGAGGTGTAAAGTTTAAGCCCATCTCCTAACCTGCTGAGTTTAGTGTCTCAAAAGAGTTTAGTTTAGTGTCCCGTTGGAGAATTATTGCAAAAAGGAAGCCGGACAGCCCGTTACATTCGTTCTATTGAGACCATATATTTATCTATTAGTAAATTACCTGATCGAAAATGTTTATTCCACTAGCCTGTATTTAAATTCTAACATAAAATCGTTTTACTGCCAAAAGGGTTTACGTGAGTAAAGCATGCCAACATTGATCTAATGATTTAAAATTCAAAAAAACACAAAGGAATCCATCATAGAGTCACTATTACAACCTCGAGCAGCCCATTCCATGTATTTCGTGTTAATTTATATTTCAAAAGCGTCTAAAGGTCAGTTCTACTGCTGTAAAAAAAGGGTATGAACATTGTCTTGAAATGGTTTCAATTTAACTGCATTTTTTGAATGCAAGTTTTTGAACGAGGTGATGCAGAAGTTTGGATTAAATCGCTCCTACAACATCCAACCCAGTCCCTCTTGTCTGTCTACATTTTGTTGTGATATTTATAATGATTTTGACAGGATAAAGTTGAAACGACCAGGAGGGGAAATGTCAACCGGTATAAATTCTCAATGTATGATGGAATACTATGGCTTTTTACCTCACAATCCTTTTAAGCGTTTAAATCTTTTAGGAGATATGGATATCCCTTTATGGGGAGGAGTATCCACGTCTGTTGGATTGCATAAAAGTCCCAAACTCTTGTAGATTTTGGCTCAGAGATCTCACAGGATATATGTTGTACGTTTTAAAATAGAGTGATAATACAGAATATTATGCCACAGTCTACTTAGGGGATACTTGATAGCTCTTCGTGATGGTTTCCCTATAAAAATAAAGCAAGTTGGGGAGGAGGGTCAATAGAGGTGGAACCTTTTCCAGTTCCTTTCCAGCAGAAAAGGTTCGTATGTATCAGGAAATTATATTATTTGACATTTGACCTCGCTAAGCGGTAGAGAAAGGTCGGGCGATTTTTATCTTCTATATTGATGATAAAAATCTAAATTTTTAGAACAGTAGTTTAGAAACTGCTGCGGTTCGAGAGTTTTGAAAGAAGGGTCAGACAGACAGTGACCCGTCATTCACTTAAATTGCTACCTTTTTCTAATAATAACCTTTCTAATTTCAGGCCTTTAACGTTCTTGGTGCCCCCCGGTTGCTTATCCTCGTCTCTATTCACTTCTACTCTTGATAAGGTAACGTGTTATCTTATTTTTCTACTCACGTCTACCGCTCTATTCCTGTCATTATAAGAGAAAGTAAAGTTTCTCCAGATTTCCCCCGTAATACAGCAATGGTCTTCAACTATTCTTAGCTTGGTTTTAGTAGTTCCTGTTCTATATTAATCCTTACAAAACACTGCTCTCTCCAAGGGACATAAAACATAAAGCCCCATTTATTTATGGTTAATTATTTATTTTTTTACCTAGATCATGAGTGGTATTAGAGGGTGTAGAAATAGCATTGAAGGATAGGAATGGGTGTGGCCGGGCGGGACCTGCTTAACAGTAAAGGATAGGACCTATCGGGAATTCAAGAGGGTATATTGGAGAACTAAAAGGTACAATGCACGCTTAAACTTGGTAATGTTTGCCCCACAGATTGTTAAGTTTCAGCGACGTTGGTTGCAAAGACTGAAATTAATTCAAAAAATCAGTTAGAATCATTCTGAGTATATGATTATAGAGGATTTCAAGCTTATGACTAAGAACTTCTTTCAGGCAACATACACGTTCTAAAAACCCAATTATTAAGGGGTGAAAACCCTTTATGTGAATGTTCTAGTTCTATCAATCAGTCCGTCCCCGTCCGTCCGTCTGTCCGTCGGAGAAATAACTTTCGAACCGTTGAACTTTTTCGAGTTCCGCTTTCAGATATTTGTCACTAAGATTCCAATAAAATTTAAGTTCGAAGATGGACCTTGTGGGCACCAACCTCAAGGTCAATGGTCACAGGTCACAAAAAGTTTAAATAAGTACCCCTACCAAGTTTGGTGTCGTTTGAAAGATATTAAATAGGACATTTTAAAACAGGTTTCGGAATTGTTCTGCGAGGATCAGGTCAAAAGTTATGACATTGTGAAGGTCAAATGGGGCAGGGTGAGAGTCTACTACCAAGTGGTACCCACAACCGTGACAACGTCATCGGACCCTATTTTGGCACCCCCATTGACCTTGGTCAAACATTATGACCTTGCGAAGGTCCATTGGGGGCACTGTGAGAGTCTACTACCAAATGGTACCCACAACCTCGACAACTTTATACAACCTCCTTTTGAAACTTTTGTCAGGAACACGGTCACGGTGGCATGATTTAATATTTGTCCGGTCACTTGTCTCACGTTGCCCCACATTTTCTACCCAAACACCCCCAAAAGTTTTCAAAAATTTCTCACAGGGCCCCCGCTCCCCAAACATCCCAGAAAGTCTCATATTGCCCCGAACACAAAAAAATGACTCAATGTGCCCCAAACACCACAAAATGACTCAAATTTCCCCTGACACAAAAATTTTGCATATTGCCCCCAACACCACTAAATGTTTCAACTTGCCTCCAATACCCCACGCTAGTCTTCGTTACGCAATGTTATGTAAATAGAATAAACCGTTGTAAACGGGCGTAACGAAGGGGTAAAAACGGGTCAGGCAGACCGACGGTGCTGGGGGAATGTTGAGACATTTTTGTGGAGTTGGGGGAATTGGCGTGGCGAAATTATTGGGTGTCAGGGGCGAGTTGAAACTTTTTTGAGGTGTTGGGGAAGTAGAGACATTTGGGGTGTTTGGGGGCACTTGGAGACATTTGGGGGGGGGGCAAGTTGAGACATTTTGGGATGTTTCGGGCAAGTGGAGACATTTGGAGTGTTGGGAGCACTGTGACAAATTTTTGAGGTTGTATGAAGTTGTCATAGTTGTAAGTACCATTTGGAAGTAGTCTTTCCTTGCCCCATGTGACCTTCGCAAGGTCAGTGGGGGTGCCCAAATAGGCTCCGATGAAGTTTTCACGGTTGTGAGTACCATTTGGAAGTAGAGTCTCACCTTGCCCCATTTTACCTTCGGAAGGTCATAACTTCTGATGTTTTGATCATTGTTTTGAAATGCCGTAGTAAGTACCTTTCCAAGGATACCATGGTTGATAGGGGTTAGTATTGACGAATTTGTGACCTTTGACCCCACCCCCCAGGGGGTATGACCGAATTAGCCCATCTACGAACTCCCAGAGTTTCTTTACCCCAAGAACCGAAATCCGAAAACAGAATTCGAAAAAGTGCAACGGTTCGAAAGTTATCGCTCCGACGGACTGTCAGCCAGCCAGCCAGCATGATAGAGCATTCACATAAAGGCTTCGCTACGCTAGCCTTAATAAAGGAAAATGTGCGGCCATTCATGTCTGGCATTTTACCTGATAATTTTAATACACATTTTTGGGCACTTTAAACGCTAAAATAGGGAGTTGCTACCGATATTTGATGCGCAGATATTTCCAAGAACGCTTCAATGTACCGAATTTCAGGCACGAACTGTCATGGGCTTAAGGTAAGGATATTGCAGGGTGGAAAGTGTTGCAGGAAACTGAAAGAACTCCTGTAGATTGGTTGGTATACTGGAGGAATACCCGAATACCCTAAATCCTCGCCCTTGTACCGCCCTCGTTAATTATGCCGCATAGCTTCCAAATGTATTTTTATGTATATTTCTCGCGGTATATGGGCGAGGATTTAGGGTGGATCATTAATTTAATTACTGTTATTAAGATGGGAGGAACGTTTATTTCCGCGAAGAAGAACATCATATTATTAGCTTATCACGGCTACTGCCAGAAAAACTAGGTTTTGGCTTGGTTGACTAATTATGAGTTGCATTGTGATGTCAGAATGATATATTTGTCAATAATTAACTAACTCCTGCTGACTGTATAATTTAATTTCAGGGGCTAATCGTTGAAGAATGCATTAATTGTGAGACAAAAGCAGTATGAGAAACATGTATGCATCTGAACTGAACATTATGGATGGACTGACTAGGCAGATCAACCAAACTTATATGGGATTATTCGTGCTTGTAAAAATTGGTTGAGACTTCAAGAAAATTCTGCTGCAACGCAACTACAACACAGAATATTCAGTCGCAACTGGCTCTTTGTACCCTACTTGTACCAAACTTGTACCCTACTTGTACACAACTTGTAACTTTCATTCGCTTCTACGCTAGATATCAGTGAGATACGATGCATCATATGTCTCTTTGAGTTCAGGAGAAGCTTCAGGTTCCCTTTAACCTTTTTTTAGGGTCCCTTGCAGGGTATTCGGATAAAAGAGGATGGAAAAAAGAGGAAGCGGATAATAGGGGAAGAGGATAATAGAGGAAGGGTATTGTGTTCGTCAGCTTTAGCTACCAGAAATACCTCTTTTCTGCCCTCTACTGATTTGTAATGTTAGGCTTAGATTTTT
>JAQFZX010003618.1:0-11408 GCA_034682405.1 Hydroisotoma schaefferi | reverse complement strand
TGGAATAATAGCCCCCTGTTTCTATTGCCCCTTATTTAAAATGGAATAATAGCCCCCTGTTTCTATTGCCCCTTATTAAAAATGGAATAAATAGTTACCCAGCTCCGGTTGAGTTTCCGCAGAGAAGATATCCGTTCAGTTCCAGTTGGGTTTCATCATATCCCGGGATTATGTACCAGTTTGCTAATTAAATATATAATATCCTCCGTTATTCCACTTGATATAAAATATATATAAATATACATATTGATATTGATTTATGTTTAATAAAACGCACATTTATTCCTGTTCCAGTTGGCCCAACTGGCGTCTCGTTCCGCACCCTCGCTTCCGTCATCTTCTGGGAAGTTTAGTGTGCATCGCTACAAAATCAACATTTAATTGGACTATGTGGTGATGAGGATTAGGTTTCTTCAATGGCCGTGCCCTCAAGAATTATGCCCATAAAAGCCCTGGGCGTGCCCGTACCCTCAAGAATTATACCCATAAAAGGCCTGGGCGTGCCCGTACCCTCAAGAATTATACCCATAAAAGCACTGGGCATGCCCGCGCCCTCAAGAAGTATGTCCATAAAAGCCCTGGGCATTTCCACGCCCTCCAGAACTGTGCCCATAAAAGCCCTGAGCATGCCCGCGCCTTCAAGATGTATGCCTATAAAAGCCCTGGACATGTCCATGCCCTCATAAAGTATGCCGATAAGCACTCTGGGCACACCCGAGCCGTAAAAAATTATGCCCATAAACGCCTTGGGCAGGCCCAGAGAATGCCGATAAACGTCTGGTCTATCCTGATGCCAACCTGGGCATTATGGACACGTCCAAGTGCTCAAGACGAGGCATTCTGTACCCTAATGTGTATAATATTTGAAAAGTGAGAGACGGACTGACCTGTGTGAGTAATCCCATATAAATCTGCAGACCGATGAGGGCAAAGACACCGAGCCCGAACATGGTAAGGATGATCACATCCCGCAAGTTCTTTACCGACTCTATCACAGCACCCACGATCGTCTTCAACCCTACAACGACCCACACTTGATAAGATAACCACTCATCCACTATCATTATCATTATAATTTTCATTATACAGAGTAAGTGTACTGACCTGGGACGATGGCTACAGTTTTGAGCGCCCTGAGAACTCGGAAGGTTCGAAGAGCGGCCAGGTTGCCCAAATTAATACCCATCGTGACATACCTGTATTTGAGACACACGAAAAGGACGCGTTTATCAATTATTACTCTCGTTAATTTAGTTCCCCTGATACGTGCAGCATGCGAGGAACGAGGTGAGATATTATAGTAAAAGGTGTGCGCAGGGTTGGGTGGGTATAATAATAATAAAGAACTTTTAGTGAGTTAAGCGAGTTGAGAACAAGATTTTCTGACACACTGCGCCCAGAGATTTACCATGCCCAGATGCCCTCGCGACATGGAGGTGAGGGCCTGTCCAAAGCAGGAAATATTACCCTGATAATTTGAGATGCTTAACGACTGGGCACAAGGCAGTGGGTCGTAGATACGCCCAAGGAAAATGCCCAGGGCATCGGGGCATATTTGGAGAGGGCGCGGGCATGGCGCTTCTCTACTGCGCCGTTAATTGTTAGTAATAGCAAATAAATGGTGGTAAATAAACCGGGTGTTAAATTGTGAAAGGGTGTTTTTTAACTTCATCCAAGGAAATAATGGTCTAAGAATTGTATTGAAGTTTGGGATATGGTTAGTGAGGAAATGTTCTAAATGTCAGTAAATCTTGTATTAAAAATAATTATAAAGTGAGAAAGACTCACGCTAGAGAAGGAGGAGTAGGAGGAGATCACAATAAGAGAACAAACCACAACAATCAATTCTCACAAATCACAAAAAAGGATATGAACTTTAGTATTTTTACACTTACCCTGGACCACGTTGTTTGCGATAAATAAGAGAAAAGTTCAATTAGTAACTTTTACAAGGAATTTAATCCTATTTTTAACTATTATTGGGGAACTGACTCGGGTCTTCTAGGGATTAAGTTTATCTCGAACTATAAATAGCTTTTAAATAACTTTAAAAAAAGCAAAACCGACACAGTATGGTCTCTCTCTACGACAACTATATACTAATACTTTTGAGACTAAAGTTCGGAAAAAGTACTACAATAAAGACCTACTAGTACTACGCTAGTCGTCTATAGGTTTAAAATTGTAAGTTTTTAGTAGTACATAAATGAATTTACTTGGTCTCTCTTCCAGAAATTAATCATGTTTTTAGGGCCCCAGTTTGACAGAGTTAATAATCATGTTTTTAGGGCCCACCTTAACACAGTTTCCTAAAAAGTCTAAAGTAAGTTCGGCCTAGCTACAAATTCACCAGTACGGCCTTTTGAGTATTTTAGGCACATTAATCCTATTTTTGGTTTACGAAAACTCGTTCCCGGTACGGCCTTTTGGGCCCTGTGTGTACCGTTAATTTCATACGACTACTCAACAACGTTCAATAGTTTTGTGGTAGTTTGTAAATAAAGTTACTGGGTCTGTCATAATGGGTATTAAGAAGAAGTATAGGACTATTGCTATTTAATTAAGGGTTAATGAGTATAAAGTCTACAAGACTAAAACTTACCAAACTAATGACTACAAAGTCCAACCAATTCCATGCATCTCTAAGGTAAGTGAATTTTTCAAAAATAAAACCGCGGGCCATCACCTTCACGGCAGATTCAAAGGTGTAGATTGCCGTAAAGATTACTCTACACGACACAACAAATTACGTTACTCTACCACTAATACTCACGGCTACCAGTTTTTAAGAGGAAGAAAGAGATCGGAAGTATGATTTATTTTGTGTAATTTACTCTGTGGACTCTGTAACAGGGGATGCGGGCATGATCATGACGTAACAGTTGGTCAGGATTGTTGTGATTATGACCACGGAGAACAGGCCGTGAGTCAGGATGCCCACGGCCACACGGCGCACCGGGTTGAATGGTGACAGCAACCATACCGCGTCCGTCCCTGAGAAACGGAAGATATCCTTCTTCCGCGTCACTATCACAAATGTCTATAGGAACAAAGAACGAGTAAGGGGTAGGAATAAATATATACATAATATTCAGGGTTATCCAATCCCGGCGCCCATTAACCATTTTTACGAATGGAGGAAAAAATTAGTTGGGCATTATGCCCTGTCCTGGGCAGATGCCCAAGCACTATTGACACATGCCTAGACATTGCGTATGGGGAGCGTGAAATTACTGGGCATTATGCCCTGTCGTTGGCAGATGCCCGCGCACTATTGACACATGCCTATAATGCGTATGGGGCGCGTGAAATTACTGGGCATTGCGCCCTGGGCAATTGGAGTGACCTGAAGGTAGGTAGTTGATTTTTGGCAAGCGGCATTGGAGATTTTGGCTTGGGAGATTGAATTGACACACTTTTTGGATGACTTTCCATTTTGTAACGTTGGGCCTGTCGCTCTTCAGGATAATTCTGCCTATTCTCCTCGTGCTTATCAGAATGATAGATAAGTGTTACTTACGGGTATGTTGTGGTAGAAAGGGTCAAAGTCTTCTAGAGGGATGTAGGCAAGTTCAGAGTCAAATGCTGCGGCCATTCGGATCGGCAACGGCATCCCCTGTTCCAAGTTGGGGTCCGGACGAGGGCTAAAAATAAACCACCACAACTACTACTCTCCACTACTACTATTGGTGGTGGTCGTGGTGGTTAGTGAGGTAGTGGGGGTGGTTAGTTAAGTAGGTTATGGTGGTTAGTAAGGTGGTGGGAGTGCTTAGTCAAGATGGTCGTGGAGGTCAGTCAAGGTGGTCGTGGTGGTTAGTTAAGAGGAAGGTTAGTCGTTAGTCAAGGCCGTGGGGGTCGTTAGGTAAGGTGGTCGTGGTGGTTAGTTAGGGAGGTCGAGGTGGTTAGTCCATGTTGTCGTGGTGATTAGTTAATGCGCCGGTGGTGGTTAGTCAAGTAAGGAGGTCGTGAGGTTACTTAAGTCGGTGGGGGTGGTTATCCAGTTTGGCCGTGGTGGTTAGTTAGGGTGTGGTAGAGGTGGTTAGTAGAGGTTGTCATGGTGATTAGCTAAGGTGGTGGAGGTGGTTAATCAAGATAAAGGGTGTGGTTAGTTAAGGTGGTGGAGGTGGTTAATTAAGATAAAGGGAGGTGGTTAGCTGAGGTGGCCCTGGTGGTTAGTTAAGGTGGTGAAAGTGGTGGAGGGGGTGGATGGGGTGGGGTGGTTAATCAAGATAAAGGGGGTGGGGTGGTTAGCTAAGGTGGTCGTGGTGGTTAGTCAAGGTGGTGGAGGTAGGTGGGGGGTATAAAATAAAATTAATTCTATGATTACCCTTCATCCTCGTCGTCATCATCATACTGCCTCTGTAATAATAATAATAAAAGGCCATCCCAAATAATTCCTCAGATAAATTGTTACAAGTTATAAGTTATAGTTAGTGTTGGGGTTGGTTATGTGCGGTGGATGTCAGTTAGGGTGTTGTTATATTTCAATGGATTATTATTACAATTATATTATATTATTATTATTATTATTATTATTATTATTAATTTTAATTATTATTATTATTATTATTATTATTTGGTGGAAGGTGCGAAGGACGCGGATGATATTGTTACAGAGATTAGTATAGTTTAGTTATTAAGAGGTTTAGATAGAAGGTGACCTCTTTATTTATTTATAATATAATGTTGGTGTACTTATTTAGGGTCACTTACGTCCTGGGCCTTCTTTTTTAAGTTCTTGGCCGCCTCCGCACCCTTAACATATAATAAGCCCAGATATAGAACGGAAAAGTGTAATCAATATTTGACTTATTTAGGCCAAAATATATCTATAATCTATCCAAACATATTTAAATGTCAAATGTATGTAAATTTATTGAGTGTATATAATTGTTCCTTTTTCTATAATTAATTTGAATAATTTGATGTGTAGTTATTTAATTTAATTTTTTCCCCATAAAGACCTACTTAAAATATATAACTCTTACCCCTTTTTAATTATTTGGACAAGAGGGTAAACAGACTGCGGCTTAATAAACAATAGGGCGGAGTATAGACGAGGAATTAATAAAATATAAACGTTTTCTACATACCTCGACCTCTGCTTTTTTCTTGGCCTCGAGTTCCTTTTTTTTGACCTCTTCCTCGGCCATGTGGGTGCGGATGGCTTGAAGGGACTCGCGTGTGAAGGGTCGGAAATAGACCGGAAGGGGTTCCTCCGATGACCCAAGTGACGACGTGTCCATTTTGATGTCACTTGTGACCACCACCTAGGAGACCTAATTATGGTTGTGTGGTGGTAGTAGTAGTAGTAGTAGTAGTAGTGGTGGCATGGTGATGGGGATGATGATGCAGTCCGGGTGTTGGCCCCATTGGGTTGGAGAAAGTGTTGCAATGCGGAGGAACTTACTCCGATTCGGAGAAAGCGACTCCCGTTTTTTATTGATTTATTCTACACACATCAGCTGTTTTACAGGCTATTACCTCATTCATCTTGATGGGTGCAATAAGGAATATATTACCTGTACCGAATACCGAACGTCCTCGACTACTGGCCGCGCGGCGTATGTATGAAAATAGTAGGTATATGTTTAACATGGGAGAGATGCCACGATGGTTTAACGTGAAGATATTGTGCGGCTTGGTTAACAAGAGCGGCTTATTATGGTCTGGGAATTATGGAAATGAATAACCACGGTTTTTTTATGCATACCGTATTTGCCGTTTTAATTCCTGTACTGCACTGGAATAATTCCCCCTCCTGTTTAATTCCCCTCAACTTTCCATGTTAAAAGTTCTATCTTTTCCATGTTAATAGAATGCGTAATTTTTCCTTGGAAGTTATAAAGCCCCAGGGGAATTTAAACGGGAAATAGGGTAACTATAGTTTTTATGATAATTCATGTATTTATTGTAGTGAAAGGGTCATAATAAATTGTTCAATCATATCCATCCATCGTTGTTCACTGAGTCCCTTGTTATCCGGACCGTATGGAATCAAATAAAAGCCGGGGGCTGCTATTGGACTTTAGGGTTGTGGATGGACATATGTTATAGGTTTTAAAGGAAACAACAGGCAGGGCTGAGGATATAGTATTTTAATTTCTGAACCGTAGCAGGGGGACATTGATTAATGGTTTTAAGTGAAAAATGAATGATTTTTAATTTCTCCTTGTCTCCGTCATATCGATAATGACATAAAGGGACCGTATTTCCGGTTTTTACTCCCCCTCCCCCGGAATAACTCCCCTTTATATTTCAACGTTAAAATTAAATTCCCCTTATTTAAGCCATGTTTAAACATTTTTTAACTAATTCGAGAGAACAAAAACTAACTTTCCAGGCAGGGAGTAATTTCCGGAAATACGAGAAGGTGAATTTCTATAACCTTGTAGGAAATCTCCATTTTTAATAATTTAATAATTTTTTATTAATCCTCCCAACCCAACTAGGAATCAAAATCTGGTAGTTTTGTTGATTAAATTGAGTGGAGAGGTTCTTGGTTGAGGTGAAAGGAGACTGGACCTTATATTATTCAATGATTATGTCAATTCAAACTGTTAAATGTTGCGTATTATATGTGGGGGCGACTAGAATGTCGGAAGCAGGGTCGCTGATAGATTGGGTAGCCACAGGTCACTTTTTCAACATCTTAAAAACCAGCCAATGCAATATGGAGCATTATCTATCGCAACCATTGGGGGTACGGGAGCGCGTCACGGGATACAGCAACACGGGGTCCTGCGACATGGGGTCCGGAGCGACAGGAGAAATGAACTTGGAGAAAAGTGTACGATACTTGGAATATGATATTTTATTTAGTTTTGCAATGTTCCCCCTGGAATTCTGGATAGACCCTATATCCTTTACATGTTAAGTAGACCCTGCCCAACCCCGATTGGCAACATCCCTTCGTATCCCTTAATGTTATCTGTACCTCGCCTCCTCGTGGTTGAGCCAATGATACGGAACTACACGGGGAACGGGTCAAGGAGGAATCACTAGTCGCAACGTTCCAAGGGATGGTACAAGGGTACATCGTACCCCCTGGAATAAGCCCTACCCTTTTCTGTTAACCAGCTAGGCTACTACTCCCAGCTCCGCTTAGCCACACCCCTTCGTATCCTTTAATGTAATTTGTACCCCTTGGTACCCCTTTGTAGTTGGACCTACGGGCCCAATACATGGGCCTATGGGCTCTCCAAGAAGGACACAATTTCACTAAAGCGGAAGTCACGTAATTACATGACGACCGGGTAGCTAACTCCATCCAAGCGGTCAGTTTGACCAGTCAGAGAGAGAGTGGACTCATTTCTAAGAGCTGAACTCACCAGATCCACCAATGGAAGTGAACTCACGGACTTGTTCTAATGAATATCACTTCGCCCGACGGAAGTCAGAGAGGGAGGTGTCCCAAAAACGCTAAAAACGAACCCAGTGAGGGGGCAAAATTTTTTTTTCGGGAGGACAGAATCCCACTCTGGTTTCGACATGTTAATTATTTTGGTCAAAGAAGAGTTGTATGAAAAAAGTGGATACCCAGTCCTTGAGCCAATACTTAAGTCAAATCCAAAACCAAATTATTTAGGAGGATGAAGAAGATGTAAGCGGTGGTGGTACGGCAACTGGAATTGTACCCTCCATTCTTCTCCAACAAGCTCCATGTTTTGTGAACAAACTCAAGCTATTTTAAACTGGATCGAGTACATACAAATTGAGAGTGATAAATGAACTAATAATATATGGAACCCTCATTCATACCACCAAGGGGGTACAAGGGTACAGGCTGCCATTTGGTTTTCTAAGGTACCCCTAGAATTACCGAAAGGCCCTATTTTTTGCATGCCACACCCCTCCTATCCTTTAATGTTATTTGTATCCCCTGATGGTTGATATCCTCATGAACTAGAAAGGTTAGCTTAGGTAAGAAGTCAGGTCAATAAAAAAGCGGACCCTCAAGGGTACCTTATAGTTACTGTGTATGAAGGACTACACACTACTGGAGTCTTCCTTTGTTTTACTCAAAGGGGGATCCCCCGGGCTACTAGTTTAGTCATTTCGTTAGATTTTTAAGGTTAAAATTTACAATTAAATACGGTTTATATGGGTTTATAAATTAAGGGGACACTATTTCCAAAGGGGCCATTTATTGGAGGATATACGGTAGTTAGTTCTTTAGGTTAAAACCTCCTCCAAGCAGCTACGTTAGCCCAGTGAATTGCTATTTCTGTGCATAAATGATAAGAGGGAAAGAAAGGATTTATTATGTGGGGGCACAGCCGCCCCCACACCCCTTGCTTCCGCCTTTTAAAATATAAAATGGATAATGTTTCGGAATTAAATGACCTTATTGGACGGATTTCAGACATATCGGTTCTAATATCTCGTGCGGACAGACAGACAGACAAACTACGTGCCTACATAATCCCAATTGGCTGGGTTAAAACTTGCTAATAATGCAAATGCTTGCATTGCATGTCTATGTTTTTCTACTTTCTACCCTAAAATTCGAATTAACTCCAGATTTGTTGGGCGGCTGTGTTTGTTTTGTTTGCAGTTGGAGTAATAAATAAATAAATTGTGCAATAAAATAAAAGGGTTTTTCTAAACATTCAATTTCAATTAATCCGGCCGTTTTTTTTATCCGTTTTGTAAGTTTTTATAGGAGGAGGACCTGGACGGAATTATTTAATTGGAAAAATCAGTTATATCACTTTTTGCAGGATTTTGATTGAAATGTAGAATATTTTGTCCCCATTTTTTATGGACAATTATAGAGGGCTGGTTATAGCTGGTTTAGTATAACTCGAAGACCTGGAATATGAGCTTTCATGGTTGATTTAATTGGGCAGTTTAAAAAAAGTTTATAATTAATTAATTAGTGGTGGTAAGTCTTATCTCAATCTCATTCAATATATATAAATGCTGTGAAAAATAAGGGCTAAATAAATACATTTATTGTCTGCAGAAATAAGGTTTAGCTGAATTGGAAAAGAGGGCGAACAAGAGAAGAAGGAAGGTTGTTGATAAGCTGAAAAAGGATAAGATGGATAAGAAGATGAGTCCGAAAAATAGACTCCCTTGCTACTTTTGTGATAAAATATTTGACAGGAGGAAGTTATTGGAAGTTCATTTGAGGATTCTTCACACGAAGGAACGACCCTTTAAATGTTCAATTTGTTGTAAATCCTTTAATCATCCTTCAACTTGTGGGCGTCATGAAATAACCCATCCAGAATATGTAAATAATCATCTTAAAACTACTCGGGATAAGATAAGACGACCTTTTTGCTACTTTTGTGATAAAAAGTGTCGAGATTTATCCGATCTTGCCAGACATATGAGGATCCACACAAATGAGAAACCAGATTTACTTTCTACAACAACAACTCATGGTTGTGGTGTTTGTTCGGAATATTTTAGAGATAAAGAGGCTTTAGGAAGACACGTTTGTGTTGGGATTGGGAAAAGTTTCAAATGTGGGATTTGTACGAAATTGTTTAGTGATGAGGATGAGTGTAGTCGTCATGAAAAGAACCATCCAGAATACGTGAAGAATAAAGTTATGCCAGGTTGTTTACGGAAAAAAGAACGGACCCATATTTGTTCCGTTTGTTTTAAATCCTTTAGAGATAAAAGTGATTATAACGGACATGAGGGAATTCACACGGGGGAGAAACGGCGGTCCAGTTGTGGGATTTGTGGTAAATCATTTGCTCATCCCTCTTCTTGTCCGCGTCATGAAAAAATCCACGGGCAAAAGCCTCAAAGAAAGGGAACATATTTCTGTTATTTTTGTGGAAAAATAGCTCTTCAGATGTACAGGCTTGAGAGACACTTAAGGAACCATACAACTGAGAGACCCATTTGGTGTGAAATTTGTGGTAAATCATTTGGGAAGAAGTGGGATTTAAAAAGGCACATGCGAATACACACAGGGGAGAAACTACTCAATTGTGAAGTTTGTTTTAAATCTTTTAGAGATAAATGGCATTTAAAAAGACATATGTTGATTCACACGGGGGAGAAAGGGTTCAGTTGTTCCGTTTGTTTAAAATCCTTTACTCAACGGGATACTTGTACTCGTCATCAAAAAACCCATCCAGAATATCTTGAGAGGGAAGGTTTTTTAATTCCTCCACCGAAACCATCTAAACCAACGACCCACATTTGTCCATTTTGTTCAAAATCTTTTAAAACAAACTGGAACTTAAAACTGCATTTGAGAATTCACACGGGGGAGAAACCCTTCGGTTGCAGATTTTGTTCAAAATCTTTTACAACAAAGTGGAACTTAAAACTGCATATGAGAATTCACACGGGGAAGAAACGGTTCAGTTGTGGAGTTTGTTCAACATCATTTACTTCTCGGTCTAGTTGTTTGAGTCATGAAAAACGCGGACATCTCAGCAAAAAACCTGTTTCTGTAAATCCTCCCAAAAAACCGGCACTTTCTTGCTATTTTTGTGCAAAATTATGTGGTTACAATTCGGATTTAGAGAACCACTTTAGAAGGAGTCATACAAGGGAGAAACCTTTTAAATGTGAGATATGTTCAAAAAGGTTTAGAGATTGGTTGGGTTGCACACGACATAAAATAACTCATCCCGAATATGAATCTCTAGTTCCATCTCCATCCCATCAGAAACTATTTAGGACGTATTCTTGTTATTTTTGTGATTCTGTACTAAGGTATAAAAGGGATTTAGAGGTCCATATAAGAAGACACACCGGGGAGAAACCGTTCAGTTGTGGGATTTGTGGTAAATATTCTGCACATCCCGATATTTATTCACTTCATGCTAAACTACACAATATTAAACCTCCGGAATCATGCTCACTTTTGAAAAGACCTTTCTAACCATTCCGTACTTTACTTTTAAAGAAAAAGTCGGAATAAATAGGGATAGATTCATGGATTATTTTACATTTCGATGATAACAGTTGAGAATTTTATAGCTTTGTACTTGCATCTTCCAATAAATTGTTAATACGAGGATACTCTTCTATTGTTCATTCTTTGACGAATAAATTACAAATTGGACTGTGTTTTTGGGTGATTCTTTGTCAAAAAAATTCTTAAATGTTAGAAAAACAAACCTTAACATTGGGATTTGTAAAAATAATGTATTGTAGTTAATTATGGGATTGTGAAAGGGATCATATCATTCCAGCCTATCCATCACTTCTACTTCTAGTTTTATAATGATTTAAAACTAGATAGAATTCTATAATGAATTGGTAAATAAATCTACGTGAAAAAATCATGAAATTATTATTAAAATTAATGTCTCTCTCTCTCTCTCTATTGTTTGGATACTATCTGAAGTATGGTTTATTAAAGGCATGTAAATGCCTTTTATGTGAATGAACTTTCACTCTGTCCGTCTGTCCGTCTGTCCGTTCGC
>JAQFZX010003617.1:0-11418 GCA_034682405.1 Hydroisotoma schaefferi | reverse complement strand
TATTCTAGAATATTCTGAGGATTTCTGGGACCAATCACCAATATACACCCGAGGAATTAAATTATACATAGGAGTTAACAAAAAATTTTCATGATGTACAAATCTTGTCGCAGGCGAGTCATAAAATATTAATGAAATTGTTTTCAAATTGTTAGAATTAATTTTGAGTTAGAAACAGCAAAATAAACACATTTCGAATTGGAACCTGGAATTATTACAAATTACAATTATTGGAATTGGCCAATGCATTATTAAAAGCCATATTTATGACGTTTCTGGATTTATTCCTCGTTGGAAAGGTTATCCAGTTTCTCAGTTAAACTTGGCTTGATTAACATTAAACAAACGAAGAAAAGTTGTCTACATCATAGATTAAATTCTAAAATCAAGAAAAAAACGCCCTTTCCTACGTTCAAAATTGCTAACAAGAGTTAAAAAAATCTCGGACATTAACAGTTAACCAGCCCTGCTCATTCATAGTTCAGAGAATTCCTCTGCAGATTTTACGTAGTAGCATAATTTGAATACAAAAAGCTGGACAAACTGAAAAAAGATTGTCTAGACTTTAAACCTAAACTAGACTCATAAATAATGAATCTTGCATATAAAGATCTAAAAAGTTGTCACAGTTTACATGCGAAGAAAGTAACACTAACCGCACACAATTATTTATCGTATCGTACGCTGGCAAACATAATACTTTGCCCAAACCCAAAGATCATTCTGTTCTGGCTCCGGCCTTCTGTCTCTGGCCAACCAGTACTAAATAGCTATAGCATGCTAGCATGCTGTATGCGTTGCGTAGGTAAAGTAAAGGATGACAAGAAATCTTCAATTTAGGTTTACCATGTATTTTTTGTAACAAGAAATAGCACTGCATTTGCATACATTGTAAAAGTAGTAAACTCCACATAAGTCACGAGATCTCACTTTCTCAAAATATAAACCGACCCACTTACTTTTAACCAAACGAAACTTCTCGTGTTGCTTAGTTTACAGGCAAAGTATAGCAAGAAAACTCGCTCTCGAGGCAAAGTTGATTCACTTCCTTCATACTTCATTTCATACTAACTAAAATTGAGATACTTTTACCAACTTTTTACTTAGTGGACCTACAACAACTACAACTACAAGTACAAAACTGAATGGAAATAGATGTACATTTTTGCATTAAAATGTTCAATCATAACTGAAAAAGTTGAAGCAAACTAAGCAAAAACAGGGACCATTTTTATGCCCATAAATCCAATCTACACAATTGTAAATCGTCTAATGCAAATCGCAAACATTTAGCTGTAAACTTCCATAGTACAAGGAATCAGTCCGAGTGGACGTGGACACATTAATTTAACTTTTTATGCTTAAATATTACTCTACAAACAAGTTACTCACGGGACACGGACACTCGTTAAATAAACTGCCTAGTAGTTAAAGTTCTATATGAATTTAACCAAGGGAGTGAACCTAATTAACATGATGATTGAGATTTGAGAATGAAGAACGTGTAGTTTAACTAACTACGATTAGCATTGTTTAGATAGGGATAGAAAAACCACTTACTTAAGGTTTTTCAGATAACAATTCCTCGTCAAGAACTCCCCGTCCAGAGTCCAACTCTTAAATAAAATCAACTTTAATATTAACATGGTAAATAGCATCATCAGTAGTTAGTTGTCCCTTTTGTCATGATACTTCATACATCTCTCCATTTATTTCACTCTTTATTCTTATCTTAACGTCTCTTTTATAAGGTGTATTTTGGTATCACATTTAGCAAAAGTCTGGGTGAAATAGGATGCGTGTATGGTGTATTGTTTTAGAAAGGATTATGATAGTAGTTTTGTTGGGATAAGATAAGGTAAAGATAAGGTAAAGATAAGTGGTTGTATTTTTGAACTGTTACTTAGTCGGGCGAGGCGGATGATGAGATTGGGCTTATCCATAATGAGATTGGGGATGGGGAATTGAACGAAGGGGCCAGCTCTTATACGGACACTAATTACGGAATCTTTGACTGCGAACCACCCAATATGGATTCTAATGGGACGATAATAAGTGGGTCGGAGCATAAGCCTAGAATAGTTCTTATGGGGTTGAGAAGGTTCGTTGGTTTTTGAAAAAAGAAGGTTTTTATGGTTAAAATGAAGGGTTTTGTATATTTTCATTTATGGGTTTTGTTTTCAGGAGTGGAAAAAGTTCAATCCAGAAAGTAGTTTTTCACAAAATGTCCCCGAATGAAACATTGTTCTTGGAGTCTACGAATAAAGTTGTTAAAGAAGATATTTCAAATTCATCCTTTGTTCAGTTTCATATTTGGGACTTTCCTGGTCAAATAGACTTTTTTGATGTTACCTTTGACACGGAAAATATCTTTGGTGGATGTGATGCACTCATTTTTGTTATTGATGCTCAAGTAAGTTGAACACTTTGGTGGTCGGGTCGGGATTGTAACAATTGGTATTTGGTTGGTGGTTGGTGTAATAAAATAAAGGTTTAATTGATTTGGATTTTGGAGGATGATTATATGGAAGCATTGGAGAGACTTCATCACACTGTTACTCGGGCTTATAAGATAAATCCGAAGATCAATTTTGAAGTGTTTATTCATAAGGTCAGTTCAGTTGTCATTTAAATTATATGATGTGATCTTGCCCTCAATTCTTCGAATTTGAATTTTTTAGTCTAGATATTTATTAAATTAACGAAATTAACATAATAGGTTGATGGGCTTTCTGAAGACTATAAGATGGACACGCAGAGAGATATCCACCAAAGAGCTACTGAAGATCTCCTAGATTCCGGTGTGATTTTGAAGTCTTGAAACAAGTATTTACTATCTCCGTGTTTAAAGCAGTGTGTTTCAATTTATTTTTGGGAACTTTTGCAGGGTATGAGCACGTACATTTAAGTTTTCATCTGACGTCTATCTACGATCATTCAATATTTGAGGCTTTCTCCAAAGTCGTTCAGAAATTGATTCCCCAGCTTCCTACCTTGGAAAACCTGCTGAACATCTTTATCTCAAATTCCTCTATTGAAAAAGCTTTTCTGTTCGATGTCGTCAGTAAGTAATACTTGCATTTGCTTTTGTAATGATGTGCAAAATTATATTGTGGATTGGCAAAACATAACAGTATGATTAAACTGTACATTTTTTAACCCTAGGTAAAATATACATTGCAACGGATTCATCTCCTGTAGATATGCAAAGTTATGAGCTTTGTTGTGACATGATAGATGTTGTAATTGACGTTTCGTGTATTTATGGCCTTCAGTCAGGAGATGAACTAGCCCCTGCGTTTGATAGACATAGTCAAGCCTCAATCCATCTTAATAACGGTACATTTTTACATTTAAGAGAAGTAAACCGTTTTCTTGCCCTGGTTTGTATATTGAGGGATGAAGCCATGGAAAAACAAGGTCGGTAGAATTTTCATTCACAATTTTGATACTTATTTTAAGGTACTTGTATGCAGGAGTGGATTTTGCGTAGCAAACCCAACTGATTTAAACTTTTTATGTAGGAATGATCGATTACAACTTTGCTATGTTTCGTTCTGGAATTCAGAAAGTTTTTGAGGTTCGAAAAAACATTAACCGTCGAGCAATCGCTAACACAACTCCATTTCGAACTGAATTAAATCACCTACCAGAATCGGTTGCGTGAGGAGAGGTCGACAGAGGGTATCCTTCATTTCTTCACCCGTATAACTTGTCAATCATTAAATAAACTATAACTGCCCCTTCCCCTTCTATAAGGATACTTGCTAATAGTTTATCCCTTTGTTTTAACTTCATTAATTAAAAATACAATCTATATTACTTAATAATTGACGACTTAACGTATCTATTATGTAGCAAACACGATTTTTTAAGAGAATGCTTTTAACATACAGCTTGTAAGAAGCAATTAAGAGACACACAAATTTTGAAATATAAAACTGGTTGATTCAGCTAATTTTATTTTATTTTCATATCCTAAAATTTATTTAGATGTATCTAATCTACATCATCCGCATCAGTTTTAGGTTTTGGTTTAACCGGGAGACTAGAACTCTTGCTTTTATCTTTACCATCAAGTTTATCTAATATCCTCTGCTGTTTTTCAATTTTTCTAGCCTCTTTCATTGTCTTGCGCTGCTCCTTTTCTTTCTTTTCAAGCATCTCCTTGAATCGTTCATCCCGTGAGTCAACAGTATAGCCGAAATGACGCCTAACCTCCTCCATAAGATTTTCTCGTCGTTCCTAAAGTACAAAAATATTCAAAAGAGCATAAAATCGCATTCTATAAGCCAAAATTAAATGACTACTCCTCAAACATGTATGTACCTTTGCAGCATTCAGTTCCTGATCTTTGGCTCTTTGTTTCGAATGTAATTCCTCTTTGAATTTGTCCAATAACTCAATTCTACCAGCGATCTCTTTTTCCCTAGAAATAAGTTCAATTTCGTCACCTCGCATCAAACTATTCAATAATACGACGCATTGTAAAAACAATACTACTGATGTCTAATACCGTTCTTCAAATTCTCGTTTTTGAGCTGCTCTAAGTTCCTGCTTTTGCTTAACCATCTCCTGAATCGTTAGAGGGTTACAAAGTTGCTCGTACTCTATATTTTTCTCCAGCTCTTTCCTCGTTGGCCACATGATTCCAGGATTCACCCCACTTTCTTCCCCATATCTGCCAAACATTCTACGCTTATACGCGACTGTGTTATGAGACCAAAGCATCGCTTCGTAGTAAGGCATCTCTCCATGAACCATCCTTCTGTGGTATGGGTTCAATCGTGACTTGTTTCGTTTGGCTTCGACCTCTTCCTCAGTTAATTCAGGGGTTTCATCCTCAATCAAAAAGGTTCTTATTGCCGATGGCAGCTCTTCGTCCCCCTCTTCTTTCACTATTTCAGAATCCTTGGATTCCTTCTTTCGTCTGAATACGTCCAGCATCGAAAAGTTCCTGGAGAAAGTATCCACTCCACAGATGCACTGAAATTGCGATTTCCGTACAGAAACCGTCATCAAGGCTCCCCTTCGCACAGTTACACTTCTACTAGAAAACGATCGCCGGTGCGGACCATTCTCAGCCTCTATAACCGCTACTAATGAGGTACTCCTTGGACGAAAAAGTCTTGGAACCAATCCCAAGACTGACATCGTATTACTCTCTTAACTATCTATGTTTCAAAGGAAGGGTTAATGAAAGCTTTATCTATAGAGAAGTGATTACCGTAATTCCCTGTCCATAAGCCGCAGTTTATGTATAAAAATGATGTTTTGAACTTGAAGCATATTTACCATGGGAGAGATACACCCTTAACATGTAAAGGATGGCGTGCGGCTTAATTAACGAGGGCGGCTTATGGCCAGGGAATTAAATTTACATCAAAATATACCCAATAATACGTACTCTTACTACTCTTCCGAATTCTTATGCAGCGGCCTAGTCTGCATTCTTAAAAATACATCTTATCGGACACTGATGTGTACTATTACTACCCTGATCCTGAGCGTTTCAAAATCAAGTAGCCGTGTCTTATCATCAAGATTCCATCAGCGCTTTCACGGATTATCCCTTAAGGGCTGCGTAAAGATAACGAACGTCACCTATAAATCCAATAAATCAACGGAAATTAGAGAAATAAAATAAAAAATTCCATCAAATTCTAGCAAAACACTGCTTTTTTTAGAGCCATAATTTCCAAAAAAAAAAAATGCACAAAATGATGTTACTTTCTGTTCAGTTGTTTACTGTTTTTCAAACGTCCGTCAATTCTTCTAAAAAAATCCACAAAATCGCAAAAAAAAAACTTGCCAACTTTCTCCTCGAACTTTCCTTTAAAATGGGGATTAGCGGCAAGAAGTCGGGGCAGATTGGATCTGACTGACCCGGTGGGAATCTTTTCTCTTTAAAAAAAATAGAACTTGTTGACAAAAACTTTTTCCGTGTATTTATTAATTTTTTTAAAGAAACTCTGTTAATTATTTGATTAAAAAGTGAATGAATAAAGTGTAATTTGTGATAATTGTGTCAAAGAAGGTAAGGGGAAGGTATTGGGGTTGTGGTTAACATATTTCAAAGTGAGAGGACAGTTTACTGCAGCTTGTTTCCGGGGAAAGTAGTGCCGGGTAGGACGAGCGGAATCCGGATAAGGAACTCGGGGTTTTTACCCGTAAAAAATGGGGGTATCAATGTAAGAAAGTGACCCTGGTTTTTGAACATTGTTTATGATATTGTGGAATTAGTTTATGCGGTGAAAGTCGTTTAATTTAGTTGGTTCATTTTATTGTTTTATAATTTTATTTAATTTGTGGCCTGTCTGTCTAGACTTCAGCCATACCCTGTGAAGGAGCCGTTGACTGGGGCACAAACTATTGACCTTTTGGTCAAGCGAGTTCAAGCTCTGGGAGGGGAACAAAGGGGGCAATTCCTTGTCGACTGTGATACCTATGCGTCCACGCTTCATCAAATGGGTGAGGCAATAAATAGTATTTCGCTGTTTTTTTAAAATTTAGTTTGTCCGCACTTACCTCTCAAAGTTTGGTAGTTCATGGGTATAATAGCTTTGGCTTAGTGGATTTGAAGTTAGCAAGATGCGTTGCTTGCTTTCAGTATAAATTGCCAAAATCCGACAAAATATGGCTAGGAAAGAGGAAGAGATTGAGGAATCCTTCCTTGTAGAGGTAAATGTCATTCGTCCGCATTTCCATTTCAGCCTTAGTTGGTTTGGTAATGGCATGAGATGAGGTACGATGTACCTCAAGTAATCCGGTGTTAAAAATGCTAAAATCACCAAGTGGTTTTATGTGAATAAGAAATGTGTAACACAACAATCATCGTTTCGCAAGCTGGCGAAATGAAGGAATTCATAGACAAAATTCATTTATTATTGCTTTTACAATATAATTCTTAGTATATAATAAGCTTTATAAGTTCATTCATCTGCAATCTGCATGACTGAGATTAGATTAGATTAAATGTTGCACAGTTAGGTTAATACATAATTGAATATTGTAAAAAGTCCAGTCGCCGTTTAAAACTTTCACTGTTCTCTCATCGATCTGGGAATACAGATTAAGTATAGTTCATAAAATCTTCTGCGGTTAAGTTGTTAAATAACATTGTAGCGGAATTCAGTAGTAAAATGACTTCCCGATGCTTTCAGGAAATGTTAATGTCAGTCAGGTTTGCTGACTTTTTTAAGTTATTGTGACCATTAATTCAAAATACCATGATAATGATTATTGAATGACTGGGACTTTGATCAAACGTAACCCCGTTCTTACGTAACTAAAACTGTACTAGGTACATTTTTATTAGACAGCAAAATTCGGAATAATTGAAGATTTTCTTTGAATTGAACCCCGTTTGAGTTTTATTGATATTGCACAAAAATTAATGATTGGAAATAAAGATCAAACAAAAGAAAACAGTTATGCTGATCTTTTTTAATTCAGAAAGTCAGTAATAATTGTATAACTATTAATTGTAGAAGTATCAGTTAGTTATTTTAATTGTATCCAATGTCGAATAAGGCGAGTATATTATTTGACTAAAATATTTCCATACAATGCTAAAATTGATGAGCATTCAACATAATTTTAGACATTGCACTATTAGACAGCATCCATACATTCTCTCTCAGGAAAAATGTTGATAAAGAATAAGTTTAAAATTCTTGAAATAAAAATTTGCTTCCAATAAATAGACTACCTAGTTAAAAGTTTGATGCAACAATGGCTAATACATGAATACTACTGGGTGGGTAACGATGTATTCTTTGTTTTTTTAAATATACATTTGTTCAAAAAACGTTCGCCGAATGACAAATGGCAAATACTATGTGAGATGGGAGGGAATAACTATGCAAATTGTGTGGATCTAAAATGTTTGCTTTTGCTATATAAAAAGTCTAATGAAATCGTCAATCATCGCGGTTATCACTATTATTTAATTTAATAATATTCCAGGATTATTGTCTTTGTTTATTGTCTTATTAGTTTCATGGAAGCGCGCATTAATTTTAGAGAATGGTTGATACTGTCGAATGAATGGTTTCTAACTCAATGAATTTACGAGTTCTGATGAAAGAAGATTTGCGCGGACAGAATTTAATGATCGAATATTTTAACGATTTGGTAACTGGTTTAGAAATTTTGTATTTTAGACAATCTATTATTACATTACGGTGATAATGGTGATGCATTACAATATCGAGAAAGCATAATAGAATGTTTGGTAGAGTTGGAACAATAACCTGATCCCTGGATTGAAAATTCCAAGTTAAACTATTTAGCTGCATGTGGATATCATGTTATACCAACATAAATCATTTATATTCTTGATAATAGTATAAGGATGTAGTGATTTTTTTGAACGACGGTTGGATTGGATTTGATATTCTTATAGTCACGAATGTCCCGCAATACCGCAATACAATTTAAAGGGCACTGAAGTTTCTGTGGGATCTCTTATTGTCACTTCTATTCTTACCTGGGTTTGAGGTTGCTATCTTATTTTTCTGGATAGAGCTACACTTACTTCCGCTATTTAGCTTTGAAATAGTTTTTGAAAAATCCTAAAGGAAATTCGGATATTAGAATTGACTTAAAGGAACCGGCATAAGTTAATCTTAGTATTTTAGTATGATAATGTACTTTTCAATTATAAGAGGAAATAATGATTATGTGATCGAGTTGAGATTCAGGTACTTATCCAATTTAACAATAAAATAATTATGAGTATTACTTATATTATTGTATGCAACTCCAAGGCATTATTATGATAGCTGATGCATTTACTGTTAAATGACCTTTTTTCTCACTTTTTAGAGAGAAAATGCCAGATAATTTATCAATATCTGTTGATAAATGCTTGCCCAGCATCCCATCACACGCACATGTAGTATATCTATACTTATTCTCACTTTTTCTTCAAACGCCGAATGTTAGTTGAGGAGTCCATAGGCGCAACTACGGAAGAGGGGGGGTCCAGGGAGTACCATGGGGTACAAATAGCTTTAAAGGATAGAAGGGGGTGTGGTTGGGCGATGCCTGCTTAAGTGCCTTTCAGAAATTGTAGGGTGTACATTAGAAAACCCTCTCGTACCCCTAGTGGTTGCGCCAATAAAGGAGCAAGTGCTTAGTTAAAAATGAAATGCATGCTATTATGATAATCATAAAAATTTCCTTCTAGCAGCCAACTTAATTGTCATACAATGGTGCCTTGTCTAGGTCTAAAAAGTCCTCCATCCGCAACTAGTTCTACTCCTCTTTGTGTAACATAATTACTATAAGAACCCCTATATTGAACCTCCATTTCACGATCTGAATCAAACTCCTCACTAACGTAAGGTTGAGCTAAGGGATGATATTGCGTTTGTTGGAGAAAGCTTCGACCAGGAAAGCGTAAACTGCTGTATTCTGGAGGTGGAGGCTGATGATGAATATGCTGAGGGATATGATGCTGATACTGATGATGATAGTACTGTTGATCTGGTTGCTGTTGCTGGTGATATTTAAACTGATGATGCTGCTGCTGATGATAATGATGATGTGGATTATTATGATACATGATAGGCTCCTCGTCCTCCAAATCAGGGCTGAAATGGAATGAATTCCTGTTTGAGAAGGAGTTAATAGGGAAAGTTTCTCTAATTATTGGATCATAGCTCCGTTGTTGACTACTTGACGAGGATGCGGATGGGAAAAATACTCCTGGAGATAAACGAGGCTCATTGCTACTACTGGATAATGGCAGTGGGAGTAGATTATTTGGAACTTTTTCCGTAGCTGCCACTCCCCCTTGAAACGGAAGCGTGGACGCCAAGCTCCCAACTTGCTTCCTATTTTTGCTGCTACTAACTTGCTCGAGAAAGTTTACCTCTGGGGGTGTTCGTAATGGTGGGGGATACTGGTTTTCTATTTTTGAATATACGTTGACAGAAGGCCCAGTTGTACTGGCCTTAGATGTTTGCTGGGTGAGAAAACAAGCAGTTGAGAGATTGGTTGACCGAGTTGGTCTAGGCTCAGATCTGGCCCTATTTGTCGATTCTTGGGAGAATAGCACTGAAGCGTTGGGATTGAGCTCAGCGGTGGGGACAGTGTTCTGTAAATTACTGTGATGCTCCATTTCCTCCAGTTCCACGCCTTTGGTCTCTGGTACAAAGCAGCATACAAAGAATAATCCGGCAATTGAAATTCCAGAGTAGATCCAAAAGGCTCCATATAAGCCTAGATGAGCACGTATGTCCACGTATGTCTTTACTGCTGCAAAAGCACAAGCGTAGCTAAAGGATGTTGAAACGGCACCCCCGAACCCCCTAAAAATCAACCGGAATTCAAGTAAGGTTGGTTTCAAAAGTTCTTTCATTTAGGTTTTATTGAAGAACGTTGGTTCAGTATTATTGGCTCGTAAAGCGGATGCAATTTCGGAGGACATTTCGTTTTCGGTGAATACATCATGGCTATAGTTGTCTGCTTTGTGGAACCGTAATTAATTACATAGGCTGAATTCAGGGCAAACATTTACTTGAATAAAAGGAAGAATAATTGCCTTGGAAAAATATTTGCATTGGGTACTTTCCCCTGTCTTCTTGCAATTAATTTTACATTTAATTTCTATGTATGTCATCCACATAGTGCTGCACACTACTTGAACTGCAAATTCGGCTCAGGCATGGTGCAATTATGTACGGAAAGCTTTATATTCAATCTAGGTTTAAAAGAGAGAATCATCACTAGAATCGAGTATCATGCTCACCTGTATTCAAGTGGGAAAAGCTCTCCAACCATTAGCCATGAAATTGGGCCAATTCCAATGGAGAAAAAGAGCGTAAAGAATAGAACACAAGTTAATGGGATCCAGTCGAGTGATGGACCAAACCCCGGGTAGCTTGGTGGAAGTGACTCCTCCATCCAATTATATAAACCGAATCCGAAAAAACTCCCAGATATAAAAAGGTTTGAGAGGATGAGCAATGGAAGTCTTCCTGCTGTGTCTATGAGCAGTCCGGATGTCATTGAGCCTAGCAATTGTAGTAGTACCACTACAATAGCTGCCCCATGTGGGTTTAAAGACCTTCCAAAAACCTGAGGCAATAAAATCAACCATCTTAGAAATTGACTTTCCCTTATCCAGTAAACTAGAGTAATGTAATGACAATAATGAAGCCAACTCATAACAAAGTACTAAAAATTACCAAAATGTCTTCGCAAGCATCTTTTCCATAAATCTAGTAATTAATAAAACAATTAGCAAAATAAATAAACAAAACTTCAGCTTATCTGCTGGGGCAAATAATAAAAATACTGCAACTCAGACGTAAAAAATCTTAGAGTATAGAATACCGTATATACTCGAATAGAGGCCTCCCGCGAATAGTGGCCCCTCTCGAATAGTGGCCCCCCTTAATTACTATT